>JARDXD010001130.1:0-52127 GCA_029218145.1 Aphanocladium album | reverse complement strand
CAGTGCTACTACGCATTGTGCATCTTAGCAATACAAAGAGTGCTGAAAGATGACCCGAAATTCCAAGTCACGAATCTCGTAACATTAGATATTGTATGTAAATAACTACTGAATGGATCATTGTTCTGCCTGCATTCGTGGCAAGCACTCTCCTCAACAAGAGGCTGTGATGGTCGCTTTGCCGCCGCACTGTTCCATCCAACTCGATGCCTTGATCTGCTAGGCTGGTTCGCGTGCACTTCTGTTACCATAGCGTGACGACAGTAGAGAAAGACCGCGCAAAAAGAAGCAAACATCAATTGTAAGAATTCTGAAACTAATGAGCTAGCTAGACATAGATCAATCTCCAGAAAGGAGCCTCTGACCGGACGTAACATTGATGCAGTCTTGTGTTTTCCGCGCTAGATGACATACCGGTGAGAAAGAACCAGCATCAGAGCTGCCAGCGACTCCATTTGATCAAGTTTATCGACGCGGAAGGGTCCGTAGGGTCGCATGTCCAGAAAATCCTCCCCTTCAAGAAGTTTAGCGTTGTACGCTGGCTGTTGAGAACAGTTCATGATGTAGTGAATATAGTTATCGGTATAAGTCGCGACGTTAAGGAATATTTCTCGCTGGTCCTGTGACAAAAGCAGACGCCTAGAAGATTCAATTCAGCGGCAACATCCCCGAGAAAGCAAGTATATGGCCTGATGAGCCAGGGAGGCTATCACTTACTGGTATCTTCCATCCTTGCCAGGCTTCTGGTTTGGCAGCATTGGAACCTCGGCGGTCCAGGCGACCATCTGCGCGCTTTCCTGCCTCAAAATCGATTGTCGCCAAGCTTTGTAATAGTTGCATCGCGTCATGCGCTTCACCTCTGCAATGATGGTTATATTGAAGAGTTTCTGGAGAGCAGTGTGGTTGGCTTCTTCACTTGTCTCATCGTCTGCGGCTGGGCCAGCATCTCCTGACCCTGTCTGCTTTAGAACTGGGCTCTCGGCTATTTTCGGCGCAGAAAGTGTTCCAATCGTCAGCTGTTCTTTGGACTTGGACTCAGAGGGGGCGACGGCCGGATCCGCGACCGAACGACCTTGTGCGCTGTGGCAACCGGTCTTGGAAGCACGAGATCTAGACTTGTTGGCCGAGAGCTTTCCTTGGCGAGCCAAAGTGGCCTCCGCAGTAAGTTTGCGCTTGTTGCCACTATTATGTGTAGCCTTTGCTTCAGTGTCAGTCGCGCTGTGTGACGAAGTGCCCTCGTCCTCCGTCACTGGTGCACTGTCTGTCGCCTTGCCGGGGTAGTACCTCTGCTTGTTCGCATATTGCTGCACTGTTTGTTCGGAGCTGGCGCCTTCTAGCCGAAACATGCCGTCAACTTGCACACTGTAGACCAGTTGACTGCCGCACCTAACCGAGAATTCAGACCGACAATGCCACCAGCTACCCCGAATGATGCCTGAGTCCGCTGAAGGAGCAATGCGTTCATGAACATAATAAGTGCGAAATTGACGATCCCTTGATCTTCAGCTTCCCGATTTTCCGCAACCGCATCAGCAGAGATGGTAGTTATGGTAGTCGTGAAAGAGGCCTCGGTTGTTAGGCTGCGACCAGGTGCGGTGGTGGCGGTGGCATTGCCTCTCACAGAAGCAGAATACGTTTCTGCTGCGTACGTGATCCTCCTTGGTTGAGGTTTATCATTATTGATTCCATCCGCGCTTCGCCGTTGGTAGACCATGACCAGACCGAAGAGAGTCGCTGGTATACTGTCGTCTGTGAAATGCTCCCGGTAGTCCTGCCAGGGGTCAGAGAATGCGAGAACGTTGCGAACTGCCTCAAAGTAGTCGATGCCAATAAGTTCTTGCATATAATTCTCTAGGCAGCTATGAGACTTTGGCTGCCGACACAACCCCCGAAGCATGAGAAACTGCTCAAGGAGGGCGTCCAAGGCGGATTTTGGCTTGCAGCCCTGAAGCGTCTGCTTTTGAAGGCCCTCAGTTTTAATGTACTTCTACCAACAATTCAGCTTTTCGGGAAGAGTTAAAGGATTCTGGCTACTATTATCGTCCTGCCCGGAGGCGTCGATTGGCAGAGGAGGCATGTCCGGCATTTCCACAAGATATTTCCAAAACGACATTTCTGCAGCGGATGGCTCGGGACGGCACGCTAGTCTATCAGATACAATACGTATTTGAGCCCTATACTCGACCCAGGACCCTAGATCATGACAGGACCTGCGTAATGGTGTATCAGGTCGACCAATCTCCGCTAGTCGACGGTCGTCTGCTTACCAGCGAACTGAACGCACTTATAGTGCTTGCGACCAAATATGATTTTGATCCAGTATACGCAGATATCGACGAGTTTGTGGTAAGAATATTGACATAAATAACACTGCGTGTCAGCCATTGCTAAAAATTGATCATCCGCAGATTACCGTCTTCACCGGAAGCGACCGTCAGCTGCGTATTGCACAGAGCAAGGTGAACTTGGCGGAGAAGACCTTTGACGTGAGCTTGTCGCGCATCATAGACTTTGGCAACAGTATCGGGGGGAACTGGGAAGACTGGAAGCTATTTCTGGGATGGTTCGCGTGCTCAAAGCCATCTTCAGCAACTCCAAGCTTGAGTCTGCCCATCCGCCAGTGACAAGAGAATTGAGGGCAAAGTAGCTGAGCCAGACTGTTTGTTTTATTGACAGATTTATTTATATTCAAAATGCATTTCAAATTCGTGTATCAGTTGACGAGCTTACAGTGCACGTGTCTTGGTGGTGTTGCGAGGAAATTAAACCAACTGAAAAACATCTGGGGCAGACAGTCAGCCAGCAAGGTCACGCCAAACGCTTGGTCCATGCACAGAGCCTTGTCTTGTTCAACATCACTATAAATGACATATAAGTAGTAGCCTTTTCTGCCGCTGGTTTTACCATATCTAGACACCAAAGAATCGACGACGAAGTAGCGTCACCTCCGCCTCTAGTCTACAGGTACCAAGCCAAGCGTTGAACTTGAGAAGGCTAATCCTCCATTTATCCGTTAAATTACAAAGTCCCTGTCAATTTAGCCATTGAAGAAAACTCCAATGCAGTTTCATATTAGAAAATGACAGTAGTGCGCCAAATAACCGGCGTTAGAGTCTTTCCGGACTTAACGGTTTTACTGACGCCCAGCCTCGTCTCCAGAGTGGTGAGGCTATGAGCTAGCGCCGAAGGGCTAGCTGGCATAAATTGTCACAAAGTCTTATTTGATCCTGGATCGCACTATCTCCGAAATTGAGATGCAGATCATTGGAACTAGGATGTGAAGGCTACAATTCATAAGTTGGCCGCGCCGCATTTGTTGGCGGCGGGAACAGTGCGAGAGTATCATCACGCCATAAGAGAGCCAAAGATATATACTTCTCCAGCTTCCAAGTATCCAACAATGGCAGAAAGTGCTAGCAGAAATGACACGTCCAGCGTGGCGGATTATAAAACGCTCCAGGTCGAGTCTGAGAAGGAAGCAGAGACTGGCGCGGCTAGTACCCCCGTCATCGTGGGATCATCGACCTCAACTGCTACTAATGATGGACCTTCCGATGAAGAAAAAGCCGCGAATGTGCCAAAAAAGCCCGAGATCGAATATCCGACCGGAATCGAAGCCTTTTCCATCATGGCTGCACTGATTCTGAGCATCACCCTTATTTCTCTGGATCAGGTATGTCTATCAGACCAAGCTTTGCAGAGCCGCGATTTGGAGATAGGCAGCATGCAAGTACTCTAACGCCCCTGATGCAGACCATTGTCGCAACCGCTATTCCAAAGATTACCGATCAATTCCATAGCTTGGATGATATCTCGTGGTACGCCTCAGCGTACTTTGTAACGCTCGGCGCTTTCCAGTCCACGTGGGGTAAAATCTACAAATACTTTCCGCTCAAGATGAGCTTTCTCGTCTCAATCTTCATTTTTGAACTGGGCAGCCTGATTGCGGCCGTTGCTCCAAACTCGACCACTCTGATTGTCGGACGTGCCATTTCTGGCGTCGGGGCGTCGGGAATCGCGCCTGGGGTCTTCACCATTTCCGCTTTTGCGGCCGAGCCTACGAAGAGGGCTACTTATGTGGGCGTCATTGGCGCAACTTACGGCGTCGCTGCTGTCTGTGGCCCGCTCATCGGCGGTGGACTTACGAAGGCGGCATCTTGGCGATGGTAAGTTGGGATGTTTTCCTTGACTGTGGCTGATGGAAAGCGACGCACGCTGTCATTGCCGCGTATGGGCACCTCCCCAATTGTTCTAACAGAATTTCAGGTGCTTCTATATTAACCTCCCGGTCGGCGGCCTAGCAGCGGCAGTGATATTTCTCACCTTCAAAGCGCCCAAGGCCGCCACGGTTGTGCAAGCCACGTTGAAAGAAAAGCTGCTGCACATGGACCCGATCGCGACTGTCCTCACAATGGGCGCACTGATTTGCATACTTCTGGCTCTCCAATACGGAGGTGTGACCCACGCGTGGAATTCCAGCATGGTAATAGGGCTGCTTGTAGGTTTCGCCGTCCTTTCTGCTGCTTTGCTTGTGGCGGAAATATGGCAAGGCGAACGCGCCATGCTGACGCCACGCATCATGCGCCAAAGGGCCGTCTGGGCCAGTGGTATATGGGGCTTCTTCATCACGGGCGCGTATTTTGTCACGCTGTACTATTTGCCCATTTATTTTCAGAGTATTGATAACGTCAGTCCGATTGCCTCCGGCGTGCGCAGCATCCCACTCATCATTCTGTTTGGCGTCTCGACATTCGGATCAGGCAGAGCCATCACGAAAACGGGCGTTGCAGCTCCATATATGGTGGTTGGATCTGTCATTGTGACTATTGCTTCCGGTCTCTTCTTCACGCTAGATATTGGAACATCGACGGGAAAATGGGTCGGGTTTCAGATCCTGGCAGGATTCGGATACGGCATTTCTTTTCAAGTCCCGGTCATTGTGGCACAAGCCTTCGCCGCGCCAAGTGATATTGCGCCCACGACCGCGATAATTATATGTGAGTTTCTTTTTGATTCGATGAAGAGTGCTGTCACTTGCTGTTGTTTCTTCGCTTACCGTTCGTGATTCACAGTCTATCGATCGGTTGGTGGTACGCTGTCGCTCGCAGCTGCGCAATCGGGCTTCGTCAACCAGTTGGTACACAAGCTTGCCGAAACCGCTCCAAACGTCAATCCTACATTTGTGACAGCCACGGGTGCCACTGAAGTGCATCGTATATTTGCTGGTGCCGAGCTAGATGGTGTTCTTCGTGGGTATGCGTGGGGTATAAAGGTTGTTTTCGCTATCACCATCGCCACCTGTGGCCTCGCACTCCCCTTCAGCCTATGTAACAGATGGACCAATGTCAATGCGAAAAGTCGTTCTTGAAAGAGCTGGGCAGCTATTCACCCACAAGGTACCCATTCACTTTAACCTCTGGCAAAGAACTAATATGGAATACGTTGGTGTTCAGATAGCAAAACAGAGTGGACCGAGATATGAGTGACAGCTGGCAGACAGCTGAATGACGGAAAGCTACAGATGCGGGGTATTAATATATAAACAAAAACCGCTGGCGCGTTTGCCAACTTATCAGAGGCAGAATGGTACAGTGGTATCAGACGTTGTCCAGGCGCAAGCTCCGGCAGCGGTCGTGGCGGTTGGTCTCCCACAGAGAGGTCCGCCAAGACGACAAGTTACTACCCACAAGCTTGCTGTGTTATCTGCTGTACTGGAATGAGGATCCTCCGAAGCATGAGAGAGCCAAGCAGGGGGATAGATGCCTGAAGATTCACGTCATTCAGTTGTTGTTTCGTTCTACCAGTCCGCAGCCTTCGGGGTGTCACAGTCTGAATTGGTTCGACTCGTGGTTGTGTCTTTGATTTTTGCCCTTTTGTTTTAATAGACGTATTTCTTTTTCTTTTTGGCGAGCACTGTTTGTAGTGTTTGAAGTCTGCCAGCTGGCAACAGGGCTGGCAGCTGGCAGCTGGCGTTTGCTAGACCCGCAGCAGTCAGATACACTCGCCTTTGTAAAAGCACGTAATCTGCTAGAGTGTTTTAATCTCAGCATCATTCCCCTGCTCTACGCTACATCAGAAGAATAGAAACAGAAGAAAATCATCCTACAGAACAGCAAGCAAGGTGTTCAGCCTGCAAAAAAATTCCAATGTCCGACGCCGCAAACCCTGTTCTGGACATGATGCTGTCGGGAGAATATTCAGATCTGGTGTTCTCTTGCCACGGTGAGAGCTTCAAAGTCCATCGAGCAGTTGTTTGCCCTCAATCTTCCGTGATTAGGGCTGCTTTGACCACAGGCTTCAAGGAAGCCAAGGATGCCACCTTGAACATGGATGCGTTTCAGCCGGCAACAGTACGGCGATTCGTAAATTACCTCTACACAAAAGCTTACGACTATGATGCAAACGGAGAAATCACCGAAGATCCGAATAGCCCTGAAAACGGCAACCAAGCTAGTCCCCAAGCGAACGACATCGAAGCGAATGGCGATAGCACCGACAATGCAAACGCCAGGCAGACGCAGACAGGTGACGCTTCGATGGAAAGCGACCGACCGTCAACGAATGAGGAATTACCTACCACCGAACAGATAGCGGCCACTGAAAATAATGCGTACAACACTATCGATCCTAACATGAATGCTGCTACCGCAGAAGAGAAGCCAACGACTTATCGCCCCGAAATCAACGATCCCGTATTCAAGGCTATCCTTGCTCACACCCGCATGAATGCTATGGGTGACTACTACGATATTCCCGAACTATCAAAATTCGCCAATACCCAGATAAACACCATATTAACCGGTGCCTCGCCTGATGCCCTTTGGGTGATAGGTCTCCCTGTCATCGCCGAGACAGCGTTGGAGATTGTCAACAACGAGGGTCTAACCGAAGTGCTGACTGCGGCCATTTCTGAAAATCTTGGCACTATCCTAGCCGCGGGCGCGCTAGAAGATTCTTCTCTGATGACACCCTTTTGCTTGGAGCTTCTCAAGAAATGCATCGTCACCAACCAGCAGATCTCGGAAACTTTGTCCTACAAAATCATGACGCTAAACGAAGTGAACACCAAATACCAGAAGGCTGCGGATCTGACGTTACAACAGAGGAAAGCCGCATCTAACTTGACGACAACGAAAAAGTGCCGGAATACTTCATGCCAAGGGCATTTTGACTGCTATTTTGCAGAAGATGGCGGCACACTGCGTTGCCGTCTGTGCCACGCCAAGCATTGAGCCAAGACCCAGAGATCGCTGCGGATTGTTTATTACGGGTGAAAAAAAAACCCCCATATTTTTTGTTTTGCTTGTCCCTTTGTACTTCCTATTATTTGGTTGATCTTTTTTCCCCCGCGTTCTCCGCCTTTCGCAATAATTTTTTCGTCTTGTACACGCCCAGTGGAGCGATTTAGCACGGCAGCGATCAGTATACCAAACAACGAACCAACTGGAACACTGGCGGAATTATCGATTGACTTTAGGCTGCATAGGCTAGGTTATTCAAAGATAATCTCGTCGCAATCAATTATACATTCACCCTTAAAGCGACTGCTTGTGACACCCCTCGGATTCGAGTTCAGAAGCCGTCAGCCAATCTGCTGACGCCACGCCGCTACCAGGTCTACAGATTTCGAATGTGATCTGCAGGTGGGCATCGCCAGCCAACTGCCTTTGACTTGGCATGTAGCATTGGCCTGTCGGGTCATCTAAAAACAGCATGGCTGCCGCTGCCTTTGACACGGCTGAGCCACTAAGAAAGTATTCCCCACCAGCTTCTCGAAGCTTTCAGCCCTCGTCCTGTCATTGGGCCGCAACGCTCAAAGTTGCATCGCGCCCACCTATTCGCCCAAAGCATTGACCGAAGAACGAGAAGCGTCGCAAGTCTCTCTATCGGCGCAGTTCGAGGCCGCTCAAAGATAACCCACTGCAGGGTCACCCCAGAGTGGCGGAGCTGGCCGCATTAACCTATCACCAGCGCCATCTCGACCCTGTGCCGTCAGCACCAACTCCACACAGAGCACCAGCTCAGTGCCGAATCGCCGCCATCTTGCGTTGCGGATCTCGACGACCTGCTAAAAAGGGTAGTGTCCACCGCCCCCCGTGATGCCCATCCAGGGGTTGCATCCGCTTAACCCGGCACTGAGTTGGCGCTCGTCATATCGCTAGCGAACGCCCACATGCTTTTCTGCTTCAGCTCGGCCTGCGTTCCTTGCGGCAAGACCTTTCTTGTTATATAAAAAGAGGGAAATGTCCCTCAGGGTTCTCCAGTTCTGGCCGCTGAGCCTCGAGATTGTGCCAAGACGCTATCTCGATCCGCAGCCCCGATAAAGCCCATTTTACACTACGCAGTAGTGCAACACAATTTGTCTCTCGACGAGCAGCCATGGTGTCTTTCTACCACACCGCCGTCGTCGCGGCCACTGCTTTCCAGGGCGCGCAGGCCTGGGGTGTCTTGGGCCACGCCACCGTCGCTTATATTGCGCAAAACTACTTGACCAATGAGACTGCTGCTTGGTGAGTATCATGCATGTGTTTTTATTTGGGGCAAAGGAAAAACATATGCTGATCATGTGTTGTACAGGGCCCAAGCCGTTCTTGGAGACGATTCCGACTCATACCTCGCCAGCATCGCTTCCTGGGCGGATCAGTATCGTAGCACCAAGGCTGGCAAGTGGTCTGCCCCCTTGCACTTCATCGACGCCGAGGACAACCCGCCATCGTCGTGCAACGTGGACTATGAGCGCGACTGCGGCAGCAAGGGCTGCTCCATCTCCGCAATTGCCAACTATACGCAGCGGGTCGGTGACGGCCGCCTGAGCAAGGCCAACGTCAACGAGGCGCTCAAGTTCCTCGTCCACTTTCTGGGCGATGTCACGCAGCCCCTGCACGACGAAGCCTACGAGGTCGGTGGCAACGACATCAAGGTTACTTTCGATGGCTACCCCGACAACCTGCATGCCGACTGGGACACCTACATTCCCCAGAAGAAGGTTGGCGGCTCCAAGCTGACGGACGCCCAGACCTGGTCGAACGCGCTCGTCGACGAGATTGAGTCGGGAAGCCTGAAGGGTCAGGCCGCCAGCTGGATTGCGGGCGACGACATTGCCAACCCCATCAAGTCGGCCACCAAGTGGGCTTCGGATGCCAACGCCTACGTGTGCACCGTTGTCATGCCCGATGGTGCCTCGGCTCTGCAGCAGGGCGACCTCTACCCCGACTACTACAACTCGGTCATTGGCACGGTTGAGCTGCAGATTGCCAAGGGCGGATACCGCCTCGGAAACTGGCTCAACAAGATTTACAGCACCAAAATTGCCAAGCGTAGCGTCGATGCTCCCCTGCCTGATCTGTCTGGTCGTGACCTTCTTCCTGCTGACCGCCCGCTCAGTCGCGCGAAGCTGGCCAGAGAGGCCATGGGCGAATCATGCTGCACTCACAACCACTAAAAATGTAAATTCTGATGTATATAGCTCATTTAAACTTAAAAGTACTGTTGCTCGAAGCAAATTCTCCATGTTTAAATTTATGATTCACGCAATTCTGCCACATGACTTCTCCAGTTTATTCCCTTTCGAACGGAATGCCCTCCAACAGCTCCAGCGCACCTTCGCGGCCAACGGTGATGCCAACATCGCCGATAGTCTTGGTCTTGAACCCCGCCTCGCAGTAGCAGAAATAGTACTAGGAGATAGTCAGCTAGGCATTAAACCAAGTGAATTATGTTTACGGTAGCTTACATTCCATTTTCTCTTGAAGACTTCTAAGTCGGCTTCCGTCATGCGCGGGTGCTCCTTGCGCAGTGCCGGAGCAATCATCGTGTCAAAGTTGGCGAGGAAATTTTCCTTCCAACACTGCAAAGTCTTGACGTAGTGGCCGCCAAAAGAAAGGATTTCTTCGACCACCAGTTTGCCCTTTGATCCAGTGTTGATGCTGGAAACCAAACCGCTGACTGTCGGAAGGTGGCCGCCTGGGAAGATGTATTTCTGGATAAAATCTTCGCCCTTGACATATTCGTCGTATCGCGCCTCAGGAATGGTGATGCACTGAAAATATCCTACGCCATCGTCTTTCAGATAGCGATCCATGCAGGCAAAGTAGGTGTCGAGAAATTTGTGGCCAACGTGCTCAATCATCTCAATACTGACAATCTTGTCAAACTTGACATTGAGGGACTTGATTTCGCGATAGTCCCCGAGGAACACCTTTATTTGATCAGAAAGCTTTGCATCTGCAATTCGGCCTTCAACAAGTCTCTTTTGTGCCAGACTAGGAGTGACAGTCGTGACCCGACAGCCTGTGGATTTGGCAGCCAGGATCGCGAAGCTACCCCAGCCCGTGCCGACTTCGAGAACATGGTCCGTGGACTTGATGCGCGCCGACGAAATTGCGTACTTCAGCTTCCGCATCTGCGCCTCCTCGAGACTCTCGGTTTTCGAGCGAGGATCTATAGTCGGCAGCCACAGCGCAGCCGAATATGTCATGTCTGGGCTCAGGAAGGCCGAGAACATGTCATTGCCCAGCGAGTAGTGCGCAATAGCGTTCAGCTTGGCAGCCGAGATGTTGTTGACACTCTTGAACGCAGCACGCAGAACAGCGCTAAAGAAGCCAACCAGTCTCCAGCTTGCGAAGCTGCTCTTTTTGGATGCGTTTTGAACGAAAAACTCAAATACCGCAGTGAGATTCGGGGTGGAAATCTCATGAAGCATGTAGCTCTGTGAGAAACCAATGTCTCCGAACAACAACGCGCGTACCCAGAAAAAGTCATCATGAACAACCAAGACGGCAGGTGCTTGGAAGTGATGTGCTTTTGGGTTTCCAAAGATGCCAATTTCCACACCATAGGAGTTCTGTATGCGAAGAAAGCCGGAAGAAAAGGTTGCGAGCCT
This sequence comes from Aphanocladium album, assembly GCA_029218145.1. Lineage (NCBI taxonomy): Eukaryota > Fungi > Ascomycota > Sordariomycetes > Hypocreales > Aphanocladium > Aphanocladium album. Next base: position 41,245 of record JARDXD010001130.1, on the reverse strand, counting down.
GCTCAGAACAAGGCTTCGCGCCGCGCTGCGAAGGAAAGTCTGAATAGTCAGATTCCAACGGCGTAAGCTGCTAGCGAATGCAGAAATAAGGGTCATGGTCTCAAAAACAAAAGTGTTCTAGATGAGAAAGCAGGAATGAGAGATGCAAAGATGGCGGGGGGGAAGGGGATGATGCAGCATTGACTCATCGCTCACGGACGTCCTTTTAACGTCGCAACGAGGCCACAGGAAACGAAGAACCTGTGATTCGGCGACCAGACCTGAGTAAGAAACAAGCCCACAAACATGGCTTAGGCCACCTAGTTGACGGTGTGCAGTGCTGCAAAGAGGTGTCAGACATGCCAAAAATTGTCTCCGGACATTGTGGATAACGGAGGTAGTGCTCGGGCGCCCGCAACATCTTTCTGCCCAACAATCACCAACATGCAAGTGCGCGTGCAGTGTCGTTCTCAGACAAGCAAACACGCTAAAAGCAGCCCTGCGGTGCAATATTTCCGATATGGCATCGGAGGCGGGCTGATTGATGGCTGCATGTCTTGCTTTAGACGTCTGCGTGTTTCAGGTTGGAAGCGACCAGTCAAGCTACACAGCATGCTCACCGCGGGGTTAGACGGAGTAAATCTGCGAAAAGACCACAAATAAGAGATTCGTGATACACAGTGGGGGTAACACAAGATGGGGATGTTTGTTGTCAGTGTTGTCAGTGTTGTCAAACTAGTCGCGACGTGGTGTGTTATACAGACTAAGTAGCGGTGGCTCGTAGCCTCGTCCCGAGGAATGCGATGGTGAGGTGAGGGGAAAGAGGAGATGCGGAGCAAACGGGGCGTTCTGTCCATGTGATTGAAATAGCGCTAGAACATGTATATAATGAAGATGAGGGTTCCAGTAGAGTTGCAGAAGCCAAAGCAAAGTTGCGAGACCCGCGAAAACATGACAGTCGTTACTCTTGTCTTTGTTGCCAGTGCTCTGGCATACTATGCCCTACGTGCGGCTTTCTTCTTATACCAGCGAGCTGGGAAAATTCATTCACGTCTTACCAATGATGGGGTGTGCACATATCCCCATCTTGATCCTTTCTGGGGTCTTGACTTATCCCTGGATATGTGGCGAGACTTCAGCCGTGGTCGGTTAGCCGAGGGCATGCGCCTCCGGCACGCACGCTACAGTGCGACTTTCAAGGCCCGCGAGCTGTTTGGCTCCGAGTGCATCTACACCATTGACCCTGAAAACATACGGGCGGTTACTACTGCCCAGTTTTCGCACTTTCAAAAGTCGTCATGGGTCGACGAGGCCTCCAAGCACATCGGAAACGGAGTGCTTATGAACGAGGGCGACGCCTGGCGCCGCTCTAGAGCTCTTCTGAAGCCGGTCTTCTCCAAGACGACTTTGGACGAGTTGGCTCTGGTTGAGCCGCATGTGAAGAACATGATTGCTGTCATCCAGAGCCAGGGTGGGGAGACGTTCGACTTTGTGGAGTTGGCGACTCGATTCTCCCTCGACGTCGTGACAGAATTTTTGTTTGACGGCTCAGTTGAAAGTCTTTCCAATACAGAAGACAACGTCGACGGCAGGAATTTTCTTGCCCTAGTGAGGGCGTTTGAACCAGCATGTGGCCTATTCATCGCTGTTGGTGCCCTTGCGTGGTTCAAGTTGGCGTTCTCATACAGAAAACTCCTCCACGTTGTCGGAGGTATGAAAGCTTTCTTCAAACAGCGACTGGATTTACTGCGGGAGAAACAAAGATATGTGCAAGGCCGCCGCAAGAGTAGCACTTCTCTGTTTCGCATGCTAGAACAAGAGGGTCTCTCTGTCGATGATATGCAGGCTGAACTGCAAAACATTTTCTTTGCTAGCTTTGACACGACTACGGCGCTCTTAGCCAATTTGATTCATGTTCTGGCTCAACGCCCGGATATACAAAGGAGACTTCGACATGAGATTTCCGCCTTGCAGGGTACGCCACCTACAAAGCAGGATATTTCAGCGATGCCGTATCTACGTTGCGTTTTATATGAAGGTATGCCACGAAGTTTGCTGCGCTGTCCTCTTTCCACGCTGACGCTATATCTTGCACAGGGCTGCGCCTCTTCACGCCCGTCGCCTCTCACTCTCGACAAGCCGCGATCGATACGGTTCTTCCAAGAGGTGGTGGCCCGGACGGCCAATCGCCGATTGCCGTGCGTGCCGGCACGTCCATAGTCTGGAGCATCTACGCTCTCAACCGCAGCCCGGTGTACTATGGCGATGACTGGGCCGAGTTTCGCCCTGAGCGCTGGGAGGGCTTGCGGCCGCTCGCCACATCGACGCACTTCATGCCTTTCGGTTCGGGACCAAGATCTTGCATCGGCCAGCAGATGGCGCAGATGGAAGTTTCATACGTGCTAGTTCGACTCCTGCAGGCGTTTGGGACGCTGGACAGTAGAGACGGGCGCCCGTTCCGCGAGGCAGAAGCTGTGTCATTTTACAGCGCCAATGGGACAATGGTGGGAATGGCATGACAGTTGTAAGCTAGCTTTAACAAACAGGCAGTCATTGGTTGATATTCTCTTCATTAGCTACAATTTCTTTGATCTAATCTCTTTTAGCTACTCGATAAATGCATCATTTATGTTGTCCAATGGCCCTCATTCTGGCGCCAAAGATCCACAGAATAATCGGTGCGGGCGCAGCCAGAACGAGGAACGCGAACCCTAAAACGCTGTTTCCCCAACCGTAACCCAGATTCGCGTAGAGCGACGGGGCAAAGATGGGGAACGCGAACCCAGTGATGCTACGTAAAAATTGTGACGCTGCTGAAGCCGACGCGACATGGCCGAGGTACGACTCTGTGACATAGGCTTGCATGGCCTGCGTGTTGAGAATAATTCCGCATCCAAATATCGCAATGCCAATATCAGGCCCGATCCAGTGCACGCGGTACTCAGCGGTCCAGCCGTAGATGAATATGCCGGTGAGCACAAGGATGGCCCCAGGAACCATCAGCGGTACTCGGTACTCGGGAGCTGTTTTGACACCGCCGGCGCGCTGCTTCAGGTATGCCCAAATTTTGTCCATGGCTCGACTGCCAACTTGAGAAGCAATGGTGTAGCCGATGACCAATGCAATGTAGTGCAAACCACTGACGAGCTTGCTTTGGCCATATCGATCAATCCAGAGCGTGGCAAATGTTGATAGTACAATGTACAAAACACCAAAGTTATAAGCAAGAAGTATGCCCATAAATTGAATCGTAGGATGCGTGAATAGCATCCGAATTGGTCGCGTCAGGGATACGACCAGCCTAGAGGTGAGCGTCTGATGGCTCGCGTCTGTATAATACGCCAGCCCAGTCTCGCTCCGCAGCTTCTTTGCCTTTCGCTCCAGAAGAACCACTTTCGAAGTCTCGGGCAGCAGAAAAAGTCCTGCAATGACGAGCAAGCCATCATATATGGACAGGATGTAAAAGATCCATCGCCAGTGAATCGCCTGCGACACAGCTCCGCCAATAATTGGACCAAGTGCAGGTCCCAAGAGAGGCAAGAAAGTCGAGATTGCGTATGATTTACCGCGCTGTTCAGATGTCCAGATGTCTGCTAGAACAGGGCTTGATACGGCAAATTCCGCACTGGCTCCGATACCAGACATGATGCGACAGAGAATGAGGACCGCGGACGACTGGCTGAAGCCGGCCGCCGTATTCCAGGCTATGTAGTAGCACGCGCAGATGACCCAGACGGGTCTTCTGCCAAACACTTCAGTGCAGGGCGCCAGTACCATAGGACCAAAAGCAAATGCCAGCACGTAAATGGAGAGAAAGATCTGGGCATGCTTCTGATCGGTGTTGAAATCGTGGGCAATGTCGCCTAGCGCGGGTGCCAACATGGCGCCGGACATAAGTGTAACAAGTCCGCCAAAGGAGAGAAGGATTGTTATAGCCCATTTTCGCGGCTGATTCCAATTGTAAGGATTTTCTGGGTCATCACTGCCATTCCATGTAACCTGTTGATTTCTGTTAGTGTGTCGAAGCCCCGATAGTGCTAAACTTGGGATGTCTTACCAGTAAAGGGTCGACCTCGGCGGCATTTTCTCGCTCAAGTAGATCCGCTGAAGTACCAGCTTCGGACGGGCAGATGGCTGATTCAGCATCAGTCACAACCGATCGGGCGTCCGCACTATTGGCAGCCATGCTTGCTTCAATTTCAAGCAAGAATATCGTCGGGTGGTGCGATCAGTCAGGCGTACTGTGTGCTTTACACACCGCACGCAACTTAATCAAACAGAAGAATGAAGAGTTTTGAAAGAAAGCGCATAGAAGTCAACCTCAATCTACGAAATTACTCTCAAATTATATCACTCGGTGCGAAAATTGTCATGTACACAGGATGCAGGGTAGCCGGAAGCTCGGCTACAGTATCAGCCTGTTACGCACTGTGACCGAAGGCAGTTCAGCCGCTGAGCGCACAGTGCGACGGCCATGTCGGACTCCGAGGCTCGGCGCGACACGAACGCGACGCAAGCCTAGGGCCCATCCTGATTACCTTCTCGGCGCCGCCATGCATGCTGCAAGTACATTCAAAAGAGAGCTGAATTAGAAGCTGAAAATAATACCGGTTCAAAGGAGTACTATATTTATGCTGTAGATTTGGGCATCAAGCCACAGTGCTAAGGTGCTGCGGCGCGCAACCAGTCAAAAGTGTCCATAAGTTCGAAGCTAAAGTCGGGCTGTTCGCCGAAGCTCCAAATAGGAAACGTTGGCCCGACCGGCTGCGCAGCTGCATTGAGGCACTGATCAAGTACCCGCTGAATAATGCCCCTACAGTTGACGCATAGTTTCGCGTTCGGCGCCGAGGGTCGCACCCAGTCGAAAAAGCCGACGAGCAGGCTGAGCTGCTGAATGACGGTGGAGCGACTGATGTTGGGATCCTTGCTGTGCTCCCCTTCACCCAATACCTCCTGACACAAGATGCCAGCTGCGGGAGCGCCATATGAAAGCATCTATGTATATTTGTCAGCGAAAACTACAGACTGAAATAAAAGGAAATAACTTACAAGCCACTCAAAGCTCCGGTGTATGATGGCATCAGCAAACTGGTCTTTGTGAATCCAGAAGTGGAGAGTCAGGCTTGCGAGAGTAAGACTGGTCTCTAGCAAGTTATCTCTGATTTCATAACCGCAACGTATCAGAAGTCTATCGATGAAGAAAATGTTTTGCAGATGCTCAAGATGCGTAATAATCTTCATGTATAACGATTGCGTATCAGGTTGGGGATCTTCCAGGTCTCGAGGCTCGTATCTGAGGCTTGTGGGAAACTCAGCCACCAAGGTGTATTCGCGATCTTTGAGATCCCTGTTTCCATGATTAGTGGCTATTCTGCGGCTTGAAATTTTGCAGATTGGCTCCCATACATTAGATACTCCAGGCTTGGGTTGCGGCCACTATTCAAAGTGACTTCAATAAGTTCGTCGCGGATCATAGCCATCATGCAGCGGGCCCTCGCCACTGTTGCAGGGTACAGGCCGCCGTCAGTATTCCAGCCACGCTCATCCAGAGAACTAATCGCGCGCTCAAGCGCGTCTGAACCGGCGATGAGGTCTTCATCGCGAAGATCAAGCGGCAGTGGCGCTGTGAAATAGCGATGACTAAGAAGAGGTGGACGCCCAGTGAGCATGACGCCAATCTTGTCGAACACGAACAGGGCGGCAGCAAGCCGTCGGTTGTTTTCGGACCAGGCTGATGGTTTGTATGGTGTGCTGATATCCGGGGCATGCAGGTTCATGTAAATCACGTAAGTCACTGCTGCACCATGTGCTTCCCAAATGGGCAGCCCTAAAATATGTTCACGCGTAAGTGATAGTGACAGCAGAATCGAGAATCAAATTCCTCACCTAATTCGCCGTCTACTAGGGAGATGAGAATTGATCTCCGACGATATAAGTCGGCTAATAAATCGCTTTCCTCGGTAAAGTGGCGCGTGAGGCGTATGCAGCTTTCAAGATACGTTTTGGCAGCATGGCCAGATGTATTGTTCTTTGATCGGACCAGCTTCCTCGGGATGAGGGCGTCCAGAATGTCCGATATACACTCCATATGAGTCCAAAGTAGTCCTATAGATTCCCATCTGGTATTGATGCCGACGAACGAGTCCAACCACGATTCCCAGTCTGAGTAAGGGCCGCGCATTGGTTTTGCCGTGTTGTTAGATATATGTTGAGCAACGCGTGCCAGGGTTTCTTCTTCAGTGCGTGAAGGGACTTGTGCCAGTACAGTTTGGAGCCATCGTACGATGCGATGGGCAGCAAGATGGACCCAGCCTTTGGCTTGGAAATCTCCCTCAAGATAAACCATTTGGGCATCCCGTTGACCAGGCAGCGCCCGTAACACCGAGAGGCAGGTTTCGCGAATTGGGCCTGGCAGCTGATTAAATGTAATCGGTTGATTTTGAACAGGCGAATGAATTGGAGATAGGTGACCCAATAGATTGTTGTGCGACGTTGATGATAGCACTGGCTGTGTCTCCTCCAGCGAAGACGTATAGCCAAGACGCATGTTAGGACGCGGGCGCTTAGACTGACGAGGGGTCAGCCCGTCAGACTGTTCGCCATCCAGTGGAGGTAGTAATTCATCGCTATACTTGAATTTTCGACTGAAATTGGCCGAATAAACGCACTCATTTTCTCTGTTCTTTGACCTACAACGAGAACAAGCAGGCCGCGCGTGATCGCAGGCTACCTTGCGGGCGCGACAAGGATCGCAGGCGGCTTGGGTTCCGTTGGGTCGGAGCTGCTGCGACACTCTATAACCGTGGGGAATAGGCATCATTCTTCACTTGGCATATGAAATCGGAAGAAAACCTGCCTTTGGACGTGAAGTCCACGGAAGTCCTAGCCACACTATTGTTGCCAACAGGTGTAATGTGGGAGGGAAGCCCCAGCGCCTCAGTGGGGTCGCTGCTAGTACTTGGTGAAGAGCCTCAACTCGGAGTAACGAGGGTGTGGTACATATATCCGCGCGCTAGGCTAAGAACCGAGAATATCGAGATATTACCACAGAATGAAGATAAAAATAAAGACATGCAGCTCATGATAAGATGGCTGGGGCTAGGGAACTGCATAAATTCTTCTTGAAAAAAAAAATCATGAGTAACAGAAGTTACTTTCACTCCTTGAAGAGGCATACGAGGGCCAAAAAAGGATGCAGAATCTGTATATTAAAGAGAGTATATAGTTGATAGGATTCTTCTCATCAAGGGGGAAATCTGAGAGCATAGATTCCCCCTTTCCAGTTGATCATGCGTACTAGCATCAGGCTACCGTCAAGTACAGAGTTCCGTTGACATTGCAGGCAATTGAAAGGGCTGATGCAGGCGATGGTTCGCTGCGCCAATTAGTCGACAACGTAAGAGGTAGCAGCATCGGCATCGGAGCGCTTGTCAACGACATAAGAGGTAGCGGCGTCGGCGTCCGAACGCTTGTCAACCACGTAGGAGGTAGCAGCGTCGGTGTCGGAGCGCTTGTCCACAACATACGAAGTGGCGGCATCAGCATCAGAACGCTTGTCCACGACGTAGGAGGTGGCAGCATCGGCATCAGAACGCTTGTCCACGACGTAGGAGGTGGCAGCATCGGCATCAGAACGCTTGTCCACGACGTAGGAGGTGGCAGCATCAGCATCAGAACGCTTGTCTACAACGTAGGAAGTCGCCGCATCAGCATCAGAACGCTTGTCTACAACGTAGGAAGTGGCGGCATCAGCGTCGGAGCGTTTGTCCACAACATACGAAGTAGCAGCGTCGGCATCAGAGCGGGGGACAACTTTCAGTGAATTAGCACTCATTTGTATCCGGCCAGCCAAAGACACTCACCGGGCGCAGCGATGGCAGTGGCAGTGAGAGTGGCAATAACGCCGACGACGAGGGTGGATCGGAAATGCATGTTTTCGTTCGAATAGAGGAGCTTGGTATTGGAAAATGTGTTTTTTGGTGTTTATGTGTTGCTGTTCTGTTGAAACAATGGAAAAACTTCAACCACGCCTGCCCGTAAACGAGCGGTCTATATAGCCTGCTAACGTGTTTGTAGTAGAAATAGATCTATCGCGGTCTTGGGATTCTAGCAACATGATACCAAATGCAGAAGGTAGATGCAACTCTACAGTGACAAGATTTGATCTGCTATCAGTATCTCTGATTGTCATTCGCCCTTGCCGGTTACGCCCTGTGCCGTAAGGCCCTGTACAATGACAGTTCAGCCCTCACGCTGAGCGTGTTCAACCAAAAAATCTACGCATCCAATGTAAGACCTAATCTAGGGTAACATACTGAGAGAAATAGCCAGGGGATTCTTCTACTGCTCGGGTAGAAAAACCACCAGGGTGAAGTGTCGGCAACGCTTGTTGCGTGCCTTTGCGCCAAACTGCGCAGCGTCACCTCACGGCGTCACCTCAGTCTCCAATCTTTGTTCCACAGCCAAAACAATAAGCCAGACAATGATTCCGCTACCAATGCCAAGTATCTCGTGGTGTGGCGCCTGATTTGGATCCTCCATCGCCACCTGGAGTGGCGCAGCCCGTCAGTTCTCTATCGGATGCGCCGTGGTGTAGTGACAGCCGCATGTCACTGATTTACCTTGCATATGCACACCCCCAAACCATGACAGGATGCAGACAAAGCAGCAATGACGCACGAACTTTTATGCGATTGAACTTCTCTGATGACAGTACACCTTCACACCTTGCCGACACCTGGGATTTTCTACACCAACTGCGTGGGGCCCAGTGTTGAGAGCGGACTTGGATGATTGTCCGAGGATCAACATTACAGCTTACTCGAACGTTGGAATTTGCTCCGTGAAACTAAAACGACTGCGAATTAAAAAATTCTGGATCACAGCCTTTTGGTTTTGCAACCTTCATGCAACGAACCAGCCCAATGAAGTCTGAAGAGTCAGATTCCGGCGCCTACACGCCAACAATTACCGAAGACAGCTGGCAGGCGAAAGACTCCGACAGCCTGTTGAAATCAAGAAGAACTAATGACCGGAATCAAAGTGAGAATTCCAATCTTTTACAAAAAAAGATATCCGTGAAGGTTCACTTGGCCATTTTCAGCTTCTATATTTTAACGTCGCTTGGCATGGGCATTTTGCTTGGGGCCAATTGGACGACGACAAAGAAAGCATTTCTGTACTGTAAGTCACATATGAACCCCGGTGCTGATCAATCGCTCAACTTGCACGATATTCAGCTCCCGCAAACGATGCAATTGAATACTACGTTGGAGAATTCACCGATGGCAATGACCCCCACGGAATGTACGTGGGAGAGCCCCGACCTTCACTCGAAAAGGCCTGGCAAGCTTTATTAGGACGTAAGTGAACTGAAATTTTTGAAGCCAATGTTAATAGCTGATGGTTATATAGCGATGAATGTACGGCTGTCGCTCGATGATGTACGAGCGTTCGATCGCGAAGCAACTGCGGTGAAAATGTCCGACGGTAGCGGCTACCTTGGTACCTTGAATGTCTATCATGAACTGCATTGTGTAGTATGTTTATAATGGCTCTACTTTGTTCCACAATAGTCTGACATCATCTCGCAGAGATGGCTACACAAATACGTTTATCAAGACGAGTACTGGCCTGGACTCGATGATGAACAACGAAGAAAGAACAGAATTCACAGCAGTAAGTCGTGCCAGTCCAACAAATGGGAAAAGCGTCAAGATGCACAGAAGCTTAATAAGGGCCGACACACAGAAGCTAATATGCTGCCCAGATCATTGTCTCAGTACTTTAAAGAGCTTCGCCATGTGCCATGCTGATGTTGGAATGGTCATATACAGCTGGCAGCGGGACAAACTCAAGCCCGGAGCAAACGGGACAGGACATACCTGCGCCAACTGGGGCAAAATAGCGGCATGGACCAAGGAACGAACTGTAGACATGTACAAGCCAGGCCTCATTATTCACCCGCAGCTAGGTAGGTCGCACAACAACTTCCCGAACTATAACTTGCGAAGGATCCTGACCTGTGAATTTCCAATTTAGGGCCCGCCTATCCTGACGGACAGAATGACAAGGAGCATATTAGCGGAGCGCTGCATGAGCACGGCAATGGGTAAAGTGGCTTGATGCGGTCAACTCATGCGCCGCGGAGGTTTTTTATGCTTTCTGTAACTCTCACGTCGTCTGCTCGGTCGAGAATAGAATCGGGCTCTGGCGACCGTTGCCCCAGCGTGCAGATGTCGCCATGGCCGAGAGCCGAAGCACCGCACCACGTTAATACTTAAAAATAAGAACGCCAGCCCGCATACTTATTTGCTTGCATCATGTATATCCTGTGCTGCCGATGAGTGTTTTGATCGAACTAGTGCACAGAAGTTTTCCACTGCAGCCATCCGCCTAAAATTAATAGCAACGGCCTGCTGCAGAAGTACAGAAAGCGACGTGCCCGCCTTGGCGACAAGGGTCGTCGATAGTCTCAACGCTGGAGCAATTCTACATTACGCCCAGTTTCTTATTCAAGCCTGCAGGGCATGCAGAGATCAACTAGTGGAAGCAAGCTGACAGCTTTGCAACTGTCGGAGTTCCGCCGTGTGCTTCCCGCCGAAGGCTGATTCGACATGGCTGGCTGAGGCCGCCACGCAGCTAATAGTTGGAGCAGGCTGGTGAACGGCGGCGGGGGCAGCCGTCATAGGCCACACACAGACCGGATTGGATGCAAAAAAACTTTTTTACAACTCTGGTGTGCAATAGGTGTTCTTGAAGCTTGATGTCATCTGCCGGTAGTTGCTCTAGCTGCATTCTTTTCTCGTGGAGAGCGACAAGCCATGCCCGCCGAAAAATATGCCATGTTTGCCTTGATCATCAAAGGAGACTCGGTATACTTCCTTCCGAATGATGCAATATGATCCCATTGACGAACTACCAATATGGCTAAAATTTATATTAATTAAACTACTCGGCCGCACCCATTGGCACGCCCGTTCGTGCTACCCCGCCAAGACCGGACAAGCAAGCAGCATTCGACAGCGCATTCAGCTCTAGTCAAGCAACCTGGCTACCAATTAAGTGCCAGTTCCTACCCTCCTCTGTTGGATTTATTCAAAAAAGGGATACAAGAGTAGAGCTGAGCCAGGGTCTGATAACGGCGTCTTTCGAGGGTCCAAGCCTCCCTTGTTCCCCTGCCACTCTAATGTTGTTGAACCGAGCGTGCCGCTGATGGCACCCATTGCTTATGGCTTGTGTACATGGCTGGTTGTATGCAGCTCGATCACCGCGGGTACAGGTGTGGCCGACACAGCCTTGCACGGCAAGCAGCCAGCAAATCCGTTTAGTGCATTGCTTTTTATTAATAAAAAGCCACTGATTGGTTATGTAGGGTCACTCACAAGCCCAACGCTGTCTTTGGAAGGGAAGCGAAAACGGCGGCCCAAGCCAGTCTGCAGGGCACGCCACTGCAAGCAAGTCTCATGCACAGCTCAATGCCAGCATTTATACGACGATCCTACATGCAGTGCCCTCCTCGACTGAGCTGAACTTGTCAGAAAACGGACCAGACGTGCCGGCATCTGCCTATTCCACCTCCAATGGAAAGCCAAAAGCGCCCTGCTTGGGGGCATATGTAGTAGTGTGGGTGGGTGACTTCAGCGGCTATCTGAATGACTGTTGTGTTCAGGCGAGCCCCAATCGGCAACACCGGTCTTGTATGGTATGGAAGCTAGAAGCGATCAATCCTCCTACCATATCAGGCTACTGGTATATACGTGACTCTTGATCGCGAAGGCATCGTCCGTCAAGTGTCACCCTCTTTTCGCGTTCTTAGCGCGCAACAAGCCTTTTGCCTCTTGTAATAGTCTGATTTGATGCTAGTGCTTTTTTCTGTCGCTATGCACAACGCAGAGATAATAGACGCGTCTGCAAAGCTCGAGGAACAACGCCGACGCAACAGATTGGCGCAACGTCGACGTAGAGAGAGTAAGCACAAAATTTCTGTACTACAATCACAGTCCTCATCATGCATATACCTGTTTCGGCATGGAATTACTAACGTAGTGCTTGTAGGACAGAGAAATCGAGCTGCGAGTGTCAATTCCACCAATAACGACTCGCTACCGACGAATCTGTCCGATGATCAAGATCAGCAATCATTGGAGAAGACGTGGGAGTTTGCAATCGACAACGACCTTTTCGATGCTTCGATTGAAGCACAGGATGATATACTGGACCACTGCCTGCAAACTTCTCCCCACCCTGACGACGATGTACACACCTCGACAGATCAGGCCGAGGTTACAGGATCTACTGCTATGATAGGTAGACCTCAAAGCGCCGAGAGGAACAATGAGATTATACAAGACTCCTACAGTCGACTGCTAGCTGTTTTTCCACGGGCACAACTGGTGCAGGGCCGTCGCAGAGAAGGCTCTTCTACGGGGACCCAACAATTCGTCGATGCATCCGATTTTATGCAGCTAGGCGTCAAGTCTCCTACATGCTACAGCTCAAAAGAAGCACCATCAGCAGTGAACGGTGTGCAAAGCATTGAGTGGTCGCGTTCCGAATCAGCTCGCTTGAGCGACAGTCGAAATGCGGACTTGGCTCAGGAAGTGCGCTTTGAGCGCATCCGCGAGTTTGTCGAAGATGCTGGGTTTGAGAGCCTGGATGCTATGATGGCTGCCTATTACAGTACGAGCTTCAGTGTCAGTGGAAGCTCTCGGCCAACGCAAGCAGTGGGCCGGTCAAGAAGACTGCGTAGTTTTCTCTCTGCAATTCATCGAAGCCACACTGAATGGGGTGAGCAGGAGCGCAGCGCCTATCGAGAAGAAATCGTTCGAGCAGCCGAGGGCATATACGCAGACGAGCTCTTAAGCATGGTTCATGGCGCCACGGAGAATGACAATCAAAAGATGTTGTCCCTTGCAGGCTCGTCCAAGCCGTCCGCCGAGACCAGTCGCGTATACATTGCCCACCGACTCCAAAATCTTGTTTCCGACCAGGACATACAGGAATTCATGCGCAAGGATAGGAAAGAATTACAAGATACAGTAAGTGACATGAACTGCATGCTGCATTCATGACATGACTAACGCGCAATTATTAGGTGACAGAGACATGGTCGCTCATTACACAGCTTATCCACAATACTGGACAATCCCCCCAGCAAAAGGCGTCCAGTGCTTGTATCATTTTGTATCTTCTTACGTCACCAGTAGTTTAATTGTTGCTTTTGTGGGGTATAGTTACTGGATTTATATACGCACATGTTTGTTAAATCTAATCTACCACTACGATTCGTGAAAACCATTGGCGTCGCCAAAGTGGAGGGAGAAGAGACTTGGTGTTTTTTCAATAACGCTTCAATCTATTACAGAATATCCTTCAGCTATCAATTTCTTTACTATATCATTTTAGAGAGCAGGATTCCATTGAATTTTTCTGAGACGGAGATTCCTTCTCGGTTTCGCTCACTTCATCATCACTATCATCTGCGATAGTAAAATAGTGATGGCTCTGGCTACTCTGTTCTGTTTCCTGCGACGCGAGATGGCGACTAGCTGCGATTCTTGCTCGGTGCCAAACGAAAATTCCGAGACCGACAATTTCAAGTAGCATAAAAATCGCTGCTGATGACATTGTTATGCGAGAATAGCCTTGCATAGACATACCAAGAAGCAAATTGCTGCCAGCCGCAACCATGACACTCCGACCAGTCCAAATATGGCTATGCGAAATCCACGTGCGACGGCGAATTTTCACAAAATCCATGTGATGCTTGTACCCCAGGTAGGACTGGACAATGAGTACACCGACGATAATCAAGCCAAGGACTTGATGCGTTGTGTTGATCCGTTTTTGGATCGTCAGTCCGACGCTCATACCTGCAAGTATCACCGTTACGGCCGTTAACTGTATGATCCAATGATACTTGAAAGATTTGGCGCTTCCCGACCTCATGGCCACAATTCCGCTAGGGAGTAAGATTAAAAATGCAGATGTCATCAAAGCTCCATGGATATGAAGCGCTCGATTTTTTGTTGTCCAATCCTTTATCGCAGTGATAATGCCGCCGGCCAAAAAATTGGGCTCCTCGGACGCGGCAAGCATAGCGACTCCAGGGCGGATATATGGTACTGAAGGCAGTTGCGCAACCTTGCTAGTGGCATGATCCATATCAATGTAGAATCGCCCCCAGCCACCGTTACCAGCATGATGCTTGTGCATTTTCAAGTGGGCATCATAGGTAAAGACGTCGAATTCCTGGTCTGCATTCCATGCCCAGATGAGAGGTTGCGATGTTGATGTGGCAGAAATGCGTGTTGCTGGCCACTTGGTACAAGAATAGCAGACCAGAGACACAATCGCCGTGACGGTACCGGCAGGAGAATCGTTAATCTTCCAGTCAGATCTCAAGACTCGGAGATCACCACCACCCAAATCATGCGGTGTGACAAGTACAGGCTGAGAGTGGCCGTGGGATGCTCGTACGCTCACAACCGGTGACTCACCCGATGCCGGATTTCCATACACAATGACCATGAGAGCCCCCTTCATTTCTTCGCCAAATCCAATTGCAGACCAACCCTTTGCTGAATTGATTGGTCGCATGTGGGAAAATGTGAGATACACATTATGCTCACTGGTCGACTCGTTGCGGTGAACAGTGAAGCTGCTGCAGAAGTTGGCTTCGTCGGAGTTGCGACCAAACTTGCAAAATTGTGCGGGCTCTGCCACGCATGATCTTATAAGATTAAAGAAAAGAAGGCTCAGACAGTAAAAATGAGCGTTGAATGTGAACTGCATTTCGGGTGATAGTTGAGCAGTAAGCTTGAAGACGAACGAAGTAACTCAAGTGAGCCGGTTAGTCGAATGAGTATTTGCAGGATTTGCAATAATTCTTCGAAAACCTAGTTCAAGGTTTTGTTTGCTCGTCGGCGTACATATTGGAATCGTCGAATCCAAAGAGCGGCTCGAAAATGAGCTGTCCATCTGTCCAGCGGTGGGCTCGCATACAGTGGGTGCATCGCTCAACAGCGCCACCCTGAAGAGCTGAATGCTGCTGGTTTACAGGGGGCCTACAGACCTCAGCCGCAACTGACCCTACTTTGATGGCGTCAGTCACAGTGACATTCTACGGCGTCAACCGCCTGTGACCTTTTATTGCTGTATACTTGGGAAGTGCGCTGTAACAGTGACACAGTGTGGCAGCATATGACCTTGCATGGGAAATCGGATCGAACAGCGCTTCCTCCCTGCGCACCTGGCTCTTCGGCCCAGAGTTGGGCTCCATGCAGTATTGCGAAATGAGTCTAGCTAGCCCAAGAAACGAAACGTCGAAGGCGAACGACTTCCATCTAGCGCACTCTCAGGCAACAGCTGTGAGTGATTCGATACTGGCTTTGACATTGCTAGAATTTTGATTCTGATTTTGTGTCAAGTAGTCGGCCAAAACTTCTTCAATAAAGGCCTGCAAGAGATTCGCCATGATGATGAGGTTATTCACTGTCTTGGCTACACTGCTCGGCTACTGCATTGCGTTGCCCGCCCAAAACGCTCGCATCACTGAATCGTCGGTTGTCGCTCCCAGTTGGAAGAGACTTCAGCCAGCACATCCCAACGCTACAGTTCATTTACAAATTGGACTCAAGCATGAAGAGCATACAATGAAACAATTGGAGTTGCGGCTTTTCGAAGGTATGTTTGCATTGCCAAGCTAATAAGCACAGATATTAGAGACTAATACGTGATTCTTGCCAGTTTCGGACCCAAAAAGCTACAAATACGGGCGCTATGTCGACAAACGAGAGCTATCATCTTTGCTTCAAGCATCCAAAACTGCAGTTGCCACGGTTGAGGCATGGCTGCGCTCACATGGTATTTCCGCATTCACAAAATCAGCAGGAAATGACTGGATTAGAGCCGCATTACCTGTTCGAAAAGTCGAAGATTTACTGGACTGCCACTATTTTGAGTTTGCGAATACTCACGACGGTACTATTCTGATTCGAACCTTAGAATGGTCGATACCCCAGCATATAGCACAATATGTCGATGCCATTCAGCCTACAAATTCCTTTCTGCGGCCCAAGCCTTCCAGTCGCTATGGAGGACCGCCACCGCCTGATTGGGAGAAACAGGGTCGGCTGCCAACTCATGCAGAGCTTACCGAAGAAGATGTCCTTGACAGGGGCCATCTTGATATTCCGGCAATTGAGGACCTTTCGGTAAATCCGACTGTGGATGATGCTTGCAACAGATTGGCGGTCTCTCCATTATGCATGCGAGTCCTGTATGGCACCCTATCCTACCAGCCCCGGTCTATTGAAACGAATAGCATGGGTGTTGTGAACTTCTTGGGCAACAACAATAACCGATCTGACATCCGTCGCTTCTTGGACCTATATCGCCCAGATGCAGCTGCCGGCGGTGCAGCTGAGAATTTCCAGACCATTTTGCTGGGCGGGGCGGCGGACCAGCAGACTGCCAACACCGCAGATCAATTCGAACGTCATATGGGCCTAGAAGGAGCGCTGGACGTGGAAACAATTCTTGGAATTGGTTACCCGACCCCGCTAATAACGTGGAATGTCGGTGGCCAGCCTCCCTTCCACGCCAGTGCAAACAAGGTGCATAATGCCAATGAGCCATACATGGAATGGCTTAATTATTTGCTCGAACAAGACAATCTTCCATCCGTGATCTCCATTTCATACGCAGACGAGGAACAGACTGTTCCTGAAGCATATGCAAAAAGAGTCTGTGCCGCGTTCGCGCAGTTGGGAGCGCGAGGTGTTAGTGTTATAGTGGCATCCGGAGACGAAGGTGTAGGCAAAGATGGTACATGCATTACAAACGATGGCAAGAATACGCCGCGTTTTATGCCTGCCTTTCCCGCATCATGTCCTTTTGTGACGGCGGTTGGCGCGACGCGCAGCTTTGACCCAGTCTTTGCGGCTTTTGATGGACGTTCTGATTTTGTTACTGGTATGTACCTTTATGTCCGAGCTATAAAGAGATGATCCAATGTGCTCACATATCGCTTCCTTAGGTGGCGGGTTCAGTGAATACTTTAGTCGACCAGCCTACCAGCAAACAGCCGTGGAGAATTACTTAGGTGGCATTGCTAATCTGCACGAAGGTATGTTTAATCCTCGTGGCCGGGCTATTCCGGACGTTGCAACCCAAGGGTATCACTTCGCCATCATTTACAACGGAACTGCGCATCTTCTCGATGGTACTAGCGGGTCAGCGCCAACATTTGCGGCGATCGTTGCGCTGCTCAATGATGCTCTATTGGCAGAGGGGAAGCCTCCTTTGGGATTTCTGAATCCATGGCTTTACTCTGCAAAATCAGGACTACGTGACGTTACTCATGGAGCTGCAACTGGGTGCAATACAACAGGATTCCCGACAGCAGTTGGGTGGGATGCAGCAACTGGACTAGGAACACCGGTGAGTTGGAGCAGAACAAAAATAACACTGAGGATCTGTTACTGACATGTTTCACTAGTGGTTCCCGGAACTGAAAGATCTGGCTCTTTCGAGGCAGTTTCGATGGGCCCGCCCGTGGTATATTGTATAGCTAGAGGTTTAAAATGAGCAAATTTCATGAACCGAGCCAAATTAAAAAAATACACCTCTTTATTCTGCGTCACACTGTCCTTAGATCTGTTATTAGTGTAAGAGGCAGCGGTCTGGGTAATTCCTGCAAGCCGCCACTGGCGCAATACTGAATCCTTAACTATTAACTAGAGTATGGGCGCAAACGCAACACAGGGCACGCGACAGGCAATTTATGAGACCTGTTGACAAAATATTCAATGAAATACAGAGAATTGTTTAACGAAAGCAGAGCTAATGATGATGGTCTCCGTCCTTATATGCATATCCTAAAATAATTAGCATAAAAGTCACAGTTGAATCAAAGGTCAGCATACCTTTTGACGGATGGATCAGCCAGCCCGGCTTCATCATGTCAACCGTGCGCTTATTGGTCCAGTCGTCCAACTTATTCCAGTTGGCGCATTGATGTGTTGTAGAGTTGGCAATAGGTACGAGGCGATCGTCAGACCACTGATAAGTGATGATGCCAACATCGGCAAGGCACATGACAGATTGGCGAAGAAAATCGAAGCAGTGTTCTTAACAATTGTAAGCACTCTCGTAGTCAAATCCTGTTGAATTGGCATACCTTTGTGAAGGCGGTCTGCTTCGGCTTGAGCGGGCGTTTGGTCTTTGCGATACACCTCTGGGTATGTATACTGCCAAAGTCGTTTCTAAACAGACATAGCTGTCAGTAAATCCTTTACTTAACATTGTGAGAACGGAGACTGACAATGCAATGAAGTTGATGGTATACGTTCAGTGTTCCAAGATATCCTCGACCCTCAGGGTCCGCAACAGCGATGTCCTGGCGGCCCAATCTTGCAATAACTTCGGGTTCGATTATGATGTTCTCAGCTATCTAACGTTAGCTATCCAAGTAAGCATGGTTCTAGGCAGCTTTCTGCTGCCAGCTCTCCCCCAAGCGAAGACTGTACCATTGATTAGATCATGCCAATTCTGATTAATCTCGTCGCGAGGGTAGCCGGAAAATGGACCATGGGAAAAGCTGTTCTCGACGAATGTGGTTTCCGACCATTCCAATGCCTCTGATGCTGGTGCTAATTCACAGGTTCGCTGTCAGCAGCACTGTCAGCTAATTTTGGTTAGTTAGCACTTACACTGAATCAGCTGCAGCCCATGCTTGCGCAGCTTGGCCAACTCCCCCTGCAAGCTCAAGACAGTGCCGAGATAGACTGTCAGAATAATAGAATGAGTGATGAAAAACCCAATCCACCATCGCTTTTGCGACGACCTCTTCGACCTCACATGGCGGATTTCCTCCTCATCCAGAAACGAATCTCCGCTCTCTGAGCCCTCCACTGTTTTAGCGGGCACTACAGCGGCCTTCTCCATTTCTGCCTTGTCAAAGAAGAACGGCAGCGTTTTCTTGGTGAAAAACATCATTTCGATTTCGTTAATGATAAGATGTCAGTTTAATTACTTCGAATTGTTCAAATCAGCAGGGACAGATTCGGGGTGCGGACGCGGTGCGATTCAGTCTTGATTTGTTCAACGAGATACACACAACAGAGCAGAAACAGTCCGACTTCAGGGGTGCGTCACCACACTGATGAGGGGGCGTATGACGCTGCATATCAGTGCTAAACTTGGGTGGCGCACAGCAGCCTCCTGTACTGTACTATGACGGGCTGCTTTGTGACTGACTGTCACCTCACTGTGTAAAGCGACAGTGCAGTGATGTAAAAATTTGGGTGGAATGACTGAGACGTCTCGGAGCAAATTTCATTCTATGTCCCGATGAGAATCAAGGCAGCAGCGATAGTTAGCAAAGTGCAGAGTGAATCGCAGCACAGCGCTCAGCTACGACATGAGGCGACATTGAACAGCAACGAGGAAGAAAGATACGATGTCGAGATATTGGCCGCTGCTCGTATTATCCACGAGCAAATTCTTCAAGGTTGAAGACAGTGTCTTTAGTCCACCTCGGCACATCTTGAAAGAACATCACACTGTACCTGACCACTGGACGCGTGTTGCTGCGGCAGACCCAGATCACCAGTTTTCACTACACATCGCAATTAAGCAGAGCAATTTCCCTGGTCTTGAGAAACGCTTGTTCGAAATTTCGGATCCTTTTCACGCCAGCTATGGGAGACACCTCTCTGCGGAGGAGGTAAATACATTCGTCACCCCAAGCGACAAGACACTAGCTACAATTCATGCGTGGCTAGAATCGAATGGCATTGGTCGGGATCAGACGCAGCACAGCCCAGCAAAGGACTGGATCAGCATAAGCAACATCACAGTCTCCGGTGCTCAGTCCCTTCTCAATGCAGATTATCATGTATATCGTCGCAATGGGCAAGAGGTTGTTCGCTCAGAAAGGTGGTCTTTGCCTGCGAGAATCCATCCCCTCATCGATACGATACATCCTACAAATTCGTTCTTCAACATTCATGCGAGAGACGACATCGAAAAGAATTCTCTCAAACGACCTATTGAATCTATGAGCGGTTATGCAACAGATGTTTTGGACGGATCCGCAATTCTCAACGGCATTGATGTAGCCAACCCTCCTCGGGATTTGACTGCTGAGCAAGCCTGTAACATTACAGCCATCACACCCTTGTGTTTACGCATACTGTATGGGACGTTGAACTACACATTGAAGGCAAATAGCAAGAATAAAATGGCTCTTTGCAATTTTTCAGGCGAGTTCAACAATCGAACCGACGCCAGAACATACTTGAAGGCTTATCGCCCAGACGCTTCCGCTGGTGCCGACAACTTTGAGATTGTAGAGATTGAAGGCGGCATCAATCGCCAGGCCCCATCTACACAAGCGCAGCTTGAAAGCGGCGAAGGCAAAGAAGGTGGCTTGGACGCGCAAGTTCTGCTGGGGATGGGCTATCCGACGCCAATGGTGACTTACACGACAGGTGGCCCACTGCCGCCATTTGCCTCCGATCCGTCCGCCCCAGTCAACGACAACGAGCCATTTTTGCTATTTATAAATTGGCTGTTGGCGCAAAAACAGTTGCCTACTGTCTTGAGCATCTCTTACGCAGATACAGAGTATACCGTTCCGCCTTCGTACGCTAAGCGTGTCTGCCAGGGCTTTGCGCAGCTCGGCGCGCGAGGCGTGAGTGTGATTTTTGGGTCTGGAGACTGGGGTGTCGGAAATCCCAAACAGTGTCACGACAAAGCCGGCAATCGCAAATTTGCCGCCCGATTTCCAGACAGCTGCCCTTATATAACATCGGTGGCCGCGACTCGAGGAGTCAATCCGCAGGTGGTCGGATACAATGAAAACAATCACTTCGTGAGCGGTGGGGGGTTCAGCGACTATTTTCCTCGGCCCAAGTACCAGGAAAAGGCCGTTTCCAAGTATCTGGAAAATCTGGGAAGCCAGCACAGAGGTCTCTACAATGCTGGAGGTAGGGCATATCCTGACGTGGCAGCCATGGGATACCGCATCGTGACGATATGGAATGGGAAGCCGAAAGTGGTGGATGGCACCAGTGCCTCGGCGCCTATTTTTGCAGGTGTTGTCGCCCTTCTCAACGACGCACGCATGGCGCAGGGGAAGCCGCCGCTCGGCTTCCTCAACCCTTGGATATACTCTGTCGGCCTGGAAGGCGGTTTCGTGGACGTGGTGAACGGACGCACGACTGGCTGTAATACGACGGGATTTCCAGCCAGGGAAGGCTGGGATGCAGCCAGCGGATTTGGCACGCCGGTACGTGATTTTACTGATATGTTTAGTCTACGGTATGACATCGTTCTTTTTAACACTTCTTTTAGTGGTTCCCGAAGTTGGAACAATTGGCCACACAGGATCGTGTTCCAATTCCCCAGCCTCGGCCATGGTATATTCCAGTGTGGGTTGCTTAGTGTACTCAGGTAGAATGCGGGACCTTTGATGCTGCACCTGTATAGCCAAGGCGAAATAAAACATGGAAAAAAAATCATTTTGGTACTTTTTCTCTTGCTCTCAAGCAGGCAGAATGTGGCTACATTAGCTTGAGTCAGAGTCTGCGCCACGTCCTGCTTCCTAAAAAAGCAGCACCATCGTCAATGTCATATTTTGATTGGCTACAAGTCATCAGCGCATGCACCGTCATAGTGACTGTCACTTTCCCTTTCCCTAAACGGTGCGCATACGCAAGCTGGCATATCAGTATGGTGCTGTAGCGATTTCTTTAGTTCTATTTCGCAGTTTACTATTTGTCGCCTGCAACGGTGGCAATTTACCTTGACCTCCCGGCTGGCTCGCGGGCGCGTGTATCAAGCTCGCAGTCAGACTTTTGCTTCCCAGTTCACGAGAAATGCTTCACCAAATGGCGGCTACATTCCAATACGCCAAACAGTACAGCTGGTCCAAGATCAGGCATGCCAGGCAGCAAGAATTTCGGCCTGTCCCTTCTTGCGATGAGGATGAGCGGGGCTCAAGGGAGGGTTTGCTGGAGAAGGGGCCTTCGGGAGCATTAAGAGAAGGTGAAAGATCGCTGTGGCGAGAACCGACATTTTTAATCTTCCAGGGTGCTTTGCTAAGTTTGTATCTTTTGGTGCTGGCTCTCGTCGCGGCAAGCAAGGCACCATCTTGTCGTGGAGAACACGGAGCACCTTACTGTAAGTATCGCAGAGACTCGTCGGAGTAATGAAATGTGCTCACGCCGCCTATGCTTGATTTAGCTCCGGCAACCAATGTGATCGAGTACAGAGACACTCAGTTCACACTCGAAGATCACATTCAGGATCTCAGCATTTACTCGGGTGCTCCATCGCCAGAGCTCGATAAAGCCTGGCATGATTTACTAAACAGTACGCGCGTTTTCGTTCTCAACATCGCCATTTGTTATCTTTCATCTCTTTGGGTTTTGTTTCAATTTGCTAAGTCTGAACTCTCCAGGCCAGAATGTGCGAGTAGAATCCAAATACTACAAACACTACGGGCGGGAAAAAATCGGCGTCGCAGTTCCTGGTAGCGCCGACTACATCGGCACACTTAATGTCTTTCACGAGCTGCATTGCATCAAACGACTACACCAGTTCATGTATCCAGAATATTATTTTCCAGACTTCACGAAACATCAGTTGGAAATGAACAGGCTGCATAACGGTAAGTTTCCTTAATGCTCGATTATGGATAACTGCTCATTTTACTTCTCCAAGAGCACTGTCTCGACTTTTTACGGCAGTCGGCCATGTGCCACGGCGATATCGGGCTGATTACGTACATCTGGAGAGAAGACAGCATCCAGCCTGTTGTAAACGCGACGTCGCATCAATGTATCAATTGGGACAAGCTCTACGGCTGGAGCCAAGACCGTGCCGTCGATATGCTGAAGCCAGGATGGCTGATGCACCCGACCAAAGGTATACTGAAAGCAGCGTTCTTTATCTCCTCAGAAGTGGCTAACCATTTATTCTAAAATAGGGACTGTATATCCGGAAGGCGAAGGAGATCGTATCGGTGCTATTGACAAAGAGTTGCACCACTAATGTATGCAATCCTTCATGTAAATAGACACTTGTAAATACCAATCTGCTACGCTGTATGTACGGCTTGAATGTGACTCTGAAACGGAAAATTTTCAAAAATGAATAGATACAAATTACTAAATCTAGGAGATCAAGAATTCTACACAGGAAACTAAGCAAGGATGGGCATGCGAAGTAGAGTACTGGTGACTACGCAGGCTGTCATCCAATTACAAGCAGCAAAGTAGCGTGACATGCACGAGCGCTTCTGCGCCCACCAAGATACTCGGGGCACTTCAGCTTCCAACTCTGCATAAGCACTGACTCGTACTCTGGAAGAGGACAAATCTTGCTCTCATCGAATTCATTTTTTTATTTCTCGTCTAATTGGGTTTTGTGTTGTCTACACAACGCAAGATGTCGCACCAGAGAGACAGAACAAGCACTGACAGCGAAACCACAAGAGTGGAAGCACTAGCTGACGAGCAAGCTGCTGAGGCATTGGATAGTTCAGCCTCTGTGGACCCCTTCCTGCCTTTTGACGACATCGAGAGCTGCACTGGCCAAATTGTTACCCTTCGAGCGACTGTAGTTGGGATTTTGTGCGGTATCTTGGTCAATGCTTCCAACATTTACATTGGCCTTCGGGCGGGCTGGACGACATCTGCCAATGTTCTCGGGGTAAGCCGACACTTAATCCGAGCCCTTTTTCAGCCGGCCAAACCTAATCATGTTCTAGGCTATCGTTAGTTTTGCGGTTCTAAAGCGTTCATCATCGAGCTTTGGTCCACACGAGAACAATATTGCGCAAACCATGGCAACCGCATCAGGTGGCATGTCCAACGTTTTCATCTCAGGAATTCCAGCCTTGTATCAGCTGGGTCTTCTGACCACGCCGGCAAAAGATTTTGTTCGACTGGTAGTTCTCACCACTATTGGTGGCTATTTTGGTCTTCTATCCATTGTCCCATGTATGTATTTCACCCTGTTCTGCCGCATGAGGCCAAATTCTCACGACCCAGCAGTGCGCACCTTTTTTATTCAAAAGGCATCCAAAGACCTGAATCTGATTTTTCCTTCATCATTTGCAACGGCGACAACAATTCGCAGTATGCATTCTGCCGCTGGGGGCGAAAAGTTGGCGCGCGACAAAATGAAGTGGACTGTGGTCGCTTTTGTTGCGGCGATGGCGCTTCGAGTTGCATCCATATTTCTACCAAATGTTCTTTGGGTAAGGATAAGACACTTTTCCTCGCGTCAGGTACTACTTCTCAACATTTCATAGAGTTGGCACGTGTTTTCCTGGATTGCACGCGCGCGCATCTCCACAGCAATCACCAAATTCGCCGTCGCGGCAGAGAGCTGGGGATGGGTTCTCGAATGGTCACCTGCAATGATTGGTTCAGGATTCCTCGTCGATTTTAGCGTCGCGTGCTCCTTCTTTGCCGGGGCTGTCTTTTCTTGGTATAAAGCCTGCTTTGATGGTATTTCCAGTGGTTCTCGAACGCTAACCTCTTCGTGGGCAGGGGACTGCTTGGGCCATATCTTGTGTCCATCCAACTGGCATTTGGCGAATCAACAAACACGACGGACACCATAATTCCCAATCTGACTTCTTATACCGTGATGTCGAATATTTATTCTAGCTCCGAGCACCCAAGCCCAAGATACTGGCTCTTATGGCCGGGCGTCGCCTGCACTTTGGCAGTTGCCTTCTTAGGTACGTCGAGGTCTTGTCGTGTGCATATGCGTAGTTACTAAGGAGACTGCAGAGTTGCTTTGTCAGTCAAGCAGGATCTGGCAATTCATATCCAGTACAATGAAAGGTGTGCTGCAGCCGCTCCTGTACGGAGTTAGCGACCGGCCGGTTCGCTACACAGAGATCAATCAAGATGGTGATGACATACCGGAAAAGCCAGCCCCAAAACCAGAGATTGAGCGATGGATGTGGCTGCCAGGCTTATTGGTCGTCATCCTTGTCGCTGTCATGGTCATGCATTTTCAGTTTAGCATGCCAGTTCTTGAAGCAGCCGTGGCCTTGGTTCTATCACTATGCATGTCAATGATTGCCATCCAAGCCACTGGCGCCACTGGTAGGCTCACATCTTCTTGTCTCTCATTCGCGACACTGTCTCGCTCATAGGGTTAGATACTACGCCGATCAATGCAATATCGAAGGTGTCTCAAATTGCACTCGGCTCCATCACGCGTGCTTCAGGCGCGTCCGTGGAGGCCGCTCAACGGCTCAACCTTGTCGGTGCCAGTATCACCAACATTGCCGCGTGCCAAGGATGCGGTACGCTTTCTGCTACCCAAGTTACTAGACTAGTAGATGGCTAACAACTCCATAGACTTGATGGGAGATTTCCGAGTCGGCTTCTTGCTCGGCACCCCAGCTCATCTTCAGTACGCGGCGCAGCTGATAGGCACACTCGTCGCGTCGCTTGTCGCGCCGGCAATATTCCTGCTCTTTGCCACGGCTTACCCATGCATTATTTCTGACGAGGCACGCACTTGCGACTTTCCGGCGCCGACCGTGGCTGCATGGCGTGCCGTTGCTGTCGTTGCCAGTACGCCGGATCCCTCGATTCCTCGTTCCAGTATATACTTTTCCGTATTAATTGCAGCATTTTCGGGCCTGATGGTTATTTCCAAGCATATTCTCTACAGCTTGGGATATCACAGGCTCAAAGCGTACTGGCCAAACATGATGATATTTGGACTGGCGTTTACGCTTCCGAATGCCCAAACACCAACCACCATGATGATTGGCGCTATAATTGCCGCGGTTTGGAGAAGCAAAAGCGCCAGGAGATTTGACATATATGCATTTGGCGTGGCCGCAGGTTTGGTGGCTGGCGAGGGTATTGGCGGCACCATCAACTGCGCTCTGTCAATCTTCGGGTTTGCATGAGCCTAGTGCACACATATCATGATTATTGTACATATTATCGTTATTATAGGTTACTACTGGAAGGCTCATGAGAGTTGCCGTATTCCCGTCAAGCATAGATTTTGTCAGACATGGGTCTCGATAACAGAAGCCCGTTCTCCGACACCAGCCAACCCGAGACCGCAAGCTGTACGCATCAAAGCTGCCACTAAGACGCCAGAACCGCCTTTATGCTTCGAATACCGGCGACTGAGGCTCGCAGCTACATTTTGTCTCGTCTCTGCAGAGTAGTAACGGAATATCTGAATTTGGGTAGCCTTCCAGTGTGCAATTGAAGTTGAACGGTGGGCTGCGGCAAAATTTGGCGATGTCATTGTCGTTGCAGATGAACACGTAACGGGCCACCGGAGCCGACGCAGCAGTCGTATTGGCCGGTAGCGGTGTTACTTTTGCCGTTATTTGGCATAAGTGCATTAATAAAACGAGTATTCCTGTTAGAATAAGTGAGTATGCATCCACACAGTGAGGCAGCTGAAGCGTACCTTTGCGGACATGCATGTTGGCCAGACAGAAGTGGAGGGCGCAAACCAGGCGAAATATGTTGACTTGAAATACTAATAAACTTAAGAACAAGAGGGATACGGCTCAGCGAATACATGAATGCGGGATATGCTATGTCTGCTTTCTACAAAGCATCAGCTTAGACCAGTGGCTCCCAATGTTATTGGAAGCTGCCACTGAGGCCAGTTGCGGCCAGCCATTTCAAGGCGCCTCCCAAATCATAAATGCAGCAGGAATTCATTCAATTTCCTTTTTTTCATTTCGCGTATGCTTTTCATCATCTTCCTTTTGACATGCCTGCTTTTTACTTGAATCACATTATTTGTCCGAGCCGGTCCGTCCTCTAACAAGGGGCGTGGCGCGCTAAATCGCTCCATTACAGGGGACGCGCTTCACTAAAAAAGAGACTTTCAACATTGAAAGCAACACCAAAATATCGACAAATTCACGCTTAGAAATCCGCCCGCCAGCGCGTCTCGCTGCACACTTCCAAAGCAACGTGAATGACGCGCTTCGTGGATTGACTCATTCGCCTTAATCAACTCGTTTTTTAATCATTTATATATCTCTCCTCCAATCTTCAATCTTGACGCTACATCCCACCATAACCTCACTTACAAAAAAAGACCAATCCACCATCCATCATGCCCACACGCATCACCATGTACACGCCCGCCGACCCCAAAGGCACCACCACCACCATCATCAAGCCCGCCGCCGCAGCGCTCGAATTCTCCGCCGAGGAGACGGCCGTGCTCACGCCCTTTCAGAAGCGCGTCTTCCACCTCCTCAAGCAGATCCCCGCGGGCCGCGTCACCACGTACGGCAGCATGGCCAGGGCGCTGGGCACATCGCCGCGCGCCGTCGGCAACGCCCTCCGCAACAACGTCTTTGCGCCGCGCATCCCGTGCCACCGCTGCGTCGCGTCCACGGGCTACGTCAACGGCTACGACGGTGAAATTATTCAGAGGACGTCGTTTACGCGCACCGACGCGGGGGGCGCGCCGACGGGCAAGGCGTCCCAGAGCAGGGCCGGCAAGGTCAAGGCCGGCATGCAGGGACAGCAGAGGCGCAAGAAGGAGACGGAGCCTCCGTCGGGGACGAATATCCAGATGAAGCTGGATCTGCTGAAAACGGAGGGCGTCACATTTGACTCCAAGGGTATGCTGAAGAACAGGTACAAGGTGTTGTTTGATGGGCCTTGGGATGTCCTTCCTGCATGAGCTTGGGTAGAACGGGGTCAAGAAATTGCGTTGGTGTATTGTGTATAATAGTTACGACTGAAACGACTCGAGTGAAATCTTTGAAAAAATTACTTTTATAACAATTAATATTAATCAAACTTTGCTTGCTGAATAAAATGTGCGCATGTGTTCCCAACACCAGAGGCCATCAGCCTCGGCGCAGTACCGTGGGAGAAGAGTAACAATAAAGAGAAATCGAGAAAGAGTGTAGGGCTGAAAGAGCGCAACAAAATACCAAATCCCTGCTTCGAGGGAAGCCGCCCAGCGTTCTAATAAAAAAACAACGATAAAAGATGCCCATGCCTGCGTGCATGACACTTGTATATACCACCCAACGCCGTAAAATCCTTCTTCAACCCTTTTTTCCTGTCCATATACCCTCTAAACCCCCGTCCTTAAATTTTCCAACCCACCGTGAACTCCCCACAGCCAAAACTCGGCCTTTTCCTCTTCTTTTCTAGACCTCTAGCCGGTCTTTGTTCGCCCCTGCGCCCAGCTCAATCGCTTGCCGCGCGGGCTCTTCTCGTCGTCACCGCCAGACTCCTCATCCTCTGTTTTGCCGGAGCTCTCCCTATGGCTCCTGCGCCCAAACAAGCTAATCTTCCCCTTGAGGCCTCCGCCGCCGCTCTTACGACGACCCTCGCCCTGAGTGTTTGAGCTTTCCGCATGGCTATGGCTGCTAACATTGCTGGCGCTAGTGGCGGGTCGGTTATCGCCTGCTTGTATGTTTCTAAGAAGCCGGCGGTGCGAAGAGCCTGCTATACCACCGCTCGAGGACGGGCGGAGATAATCGATTCCGAGACCGAAACCCTCCGGATTCTTGCCGTCCTGAGGCGTCGGCGGCGTCATGGTCAGAAACGCCGGTACATTGCCTCCGCCAGAATGGGAGCCACCTGTCATTTGACTGATACCGCTGATGCTACTGCTTCGGCTCTCCGAACGTGGGAACGGCATCATGTTGCTGTGCGCACTACCACGCGACTGAGGCGGTGATCGAGAATAGTCGACCGGTGACGCGCCATACAGACTAGATGAGTCGTCGCTGTCATTGATGCTGCCGGCATAGGTCGAAGCAGCACCACTCGTGGTGAGAGGCGCAATCAAAACCGAGCTGTTGGCCATCTCGCGTAGCTTGCTTCTCTGTTCAGCGTTGGGCCGATGCTTGGAAAACTTGTTGCCGATGATGGCGCCTGTGTGCGAGATGAGGGCCTTCATAACTGCCTTCTTCAGCGCGAGTGCCAGATCTAGGTTCGACCACGTCTTGTTCTGCCATTCTATAGTCGGTAGTCTGAACACAAAATCGTGTACGTCCTCAAAATTGCGCTGGTCCTTGCCCTTGTAGCTCAGGCACAAAACAACCGAGGGCATCTTGATGTGGGCGAAAGTCATGTAGTTGCTGGCGCGATCCATCATCTTGGAAAGATCGTCAGACTGCTTTTCGTCGGCAGCCTTCTTGTGCTTGAAACGCGACTTCTTGTGCTCGGAGTCGCGGCTGTCCTTGGTGGAGAAGCCAGTCGAGGAGCGGCCCAAAGCACCAGGGCGTCCAGACCTCAGGGAATCATAAGACGATTTCTTTGCGATCGTCTTGCCGGTTCCACTAGATCGGAACAGGCGGAAGCCACCGCTCTGGCTCTCCGTAGAATGAACGCTCAAAGCCTTGCTCGGGCTCCGCTCTTCCTCGGGGCCAAGTGAGGACAGTGTAGGCCGCAGTCGTAGCTCCAGCGATCCTGGGCGCGTCGAAAAGCTGGACTCCTTATCCACAGACAAGCCGCCAGGTGTTCCGAGTCTGCTAGTGGAGCTGGCCAGTGATTCCGTGTCATCATCGTCGGCCTCAGTTTTGACGATGGCTGGGGTGTCGTGCTTGCCTGCCGAAGACTTTTCGCCGTCCATACCGGGGAAAATGTACTCAAACAGGCGTTGACCAGCCTCGCGTTCCAACTGAACTTTCATAGGGAACAGGTTCACTTCAAATCTATCCATGACCGGTATACCAGCAATGGCCTCAAGCATGTGCCAGTACACGCGAACCATGTCCTGGTGTTCTGTGTCTTTGCTCTTGATCTTCTCGTCGGCTGTGTACGGCGCAATGATTTCTGGATAGGTTGCATCCTTGAGAAGATTGAGACCGAGAATCTTCTTGACACGAATGAGGTTGATGTGAGAACCGTCCGAGTTGTCAGTCCGATCGTATTCGACGTCCTTAAGCTGCATCTCCACGAGTGGTTCGCTTGTATTCTGGATAAGATGCCAGACAATCTCGCGGGCGGCGATGCTCCACTTGACCAAAGGCGTTGAGTCAGCATTCACATCGTACTTGCGCTGAGATGTTGTGATTGCCTTCATGAGGAAAAACAATTCGTCTTCACAAGCAGCCAGATCGCGCTCCAAGTACAGACGTTCCTCCCAGCCGCGCTTGTCAAGATACTTAGAGTACACTTGGAAGTGCATCTTAATCTCTTCCAGCTGCTTGATTCTCTCCTGCAACTTCATCACCATTGCGGGTGCGCCGCTGAGGTCGCTAAAGTCGGATGCCAGCATGATCTTTTCCAGTCGCTCACTTCTCGTCTTCTCAAGAGGCTCGCTGTACATGAGCAAATCGAGCACGATAACGTACATGGCATAGTACTGCGAGGAGTTGCAGAGCGCTCGTACTTGAGGGAATTCGACCCAAAGATTGTCCGTACGAGATTCCACGGCCTGCTCATCCGGATCACCATTCTCCTCTTCGCTGACTTCAGCGTTATACTTCAAACGCAGTGTGTTGTATTTCTCATATCGAAGCATTGCAGACGTCTTCTGGACAACACGCTTGAAGCCGAATGGGTCGGCCTGGAAATCAAACATGATCTCCATGGGCACCCATGGAGGCCAGGCAGAACCACCTGGCGTACCATATCTGCTGCCAGCGTACATGGACACCAGATGAGTTTGAAACCACTTCTGGTGAGTGACAAAGAACTGTGTGCTGTCCATATTAAGCAAGAAACGGCGCTGGACCAGGCCACTGACAGTATCAGAGATCCGCTCCTTGTCCATGACCTCCACAACCTTGAGCTCCATGCCCTTGGCAGTGATGAGAACGACGTGCTTCTTGTTCTTCTCACTTTGCAGCTGGATTTGTGGCGCAATAAGCCGCACATGGTAGCTGTTTTGAGGGCTAAATTCCTTGGAAATATTAGCTTCGAGATCCTCAATTGTGCCGCTAATAGATCCATCGTCGTTGGGTTGAAAATTAGAACTGGAAGAGAATTTTCTTCCATCCTCCAAAATGCTGCGAATGCGATCCTCGAGGTCTTGTGGCGCCTGCTTTCCGTTCTGTGGCGTATCTGGTGACGAATTTGCAGCCGGAGTAGCTTGGGACTTTCCAGGGTGAGTGGTCTTCGTCTTTGTCTGTTCTTCCACCATATCCAGAATGAATCTAATCGCAGGTCGAGACAGGTAGTAAACGAAACCTCGTCTCTGACCGTTTTGGTGGATGTAGCGCAACACAATATTTCGCAGCAAATTATTCCACTTGAACTGCATATTGTGAATAACAAATCGGTTGTTGAACTCGCTCTCGAAATGAGACGTTGGTGGAATGTCCATAACTTGCTCTTCACTGCTAGAATCGTCTGGGGATGGGTCCCGAGCAGTAGAAGAAGTGAAACCCCGACTCCCGCTGTGCTGAATCTTGTTTTGGACCTGCTCCAGCATGTTCTCCAGAAAGGCCTTCTTATCCTTGAGAACGCCGGTGTGGCGTTTCATAGCCTCGAAATCGTCCTGGAGAGCTGACTCCTTGGTTGTAGCTTGAACGAGTTTCAGCTCAGCTTCGCCCACATTTCGCGAGTGGGAGAGCATCTGAAGTTCTAATTGATCGAGTCGCTCCTGGATCAAACTCATCTGGACTTTCTTGTTGTCATCTTCCTGGCTGAGCAAACAGAAATGAGTCGGTTCGTTGCCAAATGGACTTGTTCGAGTTGGGTCGCCAGAAATAACTCCTCCAATGTCTGTCTGCCTGAAGTAGGTGAATCTCGGTGCATACGCTAGAGGGAGAATCTTGGTATCGGGGTGCGCTTCCGTCGGCAGAATCCAATCGAGCTCAACAAAATCGTCCATGTCAATCCAGCTCAGGTCGTCGTCAGGGATTGTGAAGTGCGAGAGATCGGGTCTCTCATCCTGGTCCGTAATCAGCGACGAAATTGAGCCCTTCTTGATGGCCTCCGTCGATGTACCCTTCATGCTTGCTGATACGGCACGAATATCGGCAGCCGCGAGATCAAGATGGCCGGCGTGAATCTTGATACCTGAAGTTCTGCTAGGGGAATTCTTCGTCTTCGCTAACGTATTGAATTCTTCACGTCGTTGATGCAAATCAAGCATGAAACTGTCGAAGCGAACCTTAAGACCGGTAGCTGACACAGCCTCATCCTGTGTGTAGTCTTCTGCGTCCTTGTGCTTGTAAATATGACTCAAGAAAAGTGGTGCAAGCAGAATGCTATACTTGACTGTAGCCAAATGCCTACCAAACTTCTTGCTACTCTTCTCACGGCCAGGGAAGAGATTGCCTTGCCGGATGGGGAGCGACATGGGTTGACTGAATAGGCCCCACCATGTGTAGAAATGAGTGAAGAAGCGTGGCGATAGATGGATTGTATTGTAGCTTCGCGATGGTTCCGGATTTGCTGACATCCACTCGCGATCAACAGGTGCTCGTACAGCAATTGACAAGTGAATATGACGACTTCTGAATCCACGGAAAGCATCGTACGGGAGATTGCCATCGCGGTGCGCAAAGTGCGGGTTCTTGAGCACGACGTTGTAATGAGGAATAAAGTCGAAGCTGCGGTGGCCATGTTCGATCTCTTTCTCAAAGACCAGCCCTGCCAGCCATTGTACTTTGCCCGACAGCTTCATGATGACCTTCTTGAAAGCAGTCGCCTGCCGCAGATTGTCTTCTGCTAAGTGGCTGCCATCCTCGATTCGTCTTCTTGCAGATTCGCGCACTTGGTGGCTATAGTCGGGAACAGCCAAGACATATTCTGCACTGTCAACGGTCATGAGCTGCTTGGGATTGTCATCCGCATTGATATTCCAGCGAACATCATTTCGCCAGCACATGAGGAAGCCTGCACCGTTGCCAGTAACTTGATAGGGGTCACGGGTTCCTTTCAGCGCCAAGTGTACATCGCCATCGCCCTTCCAGGCCACATGAATGCGGGAATGGAAGTTGAGTCTCAATTTGTCCCAGAAACCCACCCGTTCGGAAGGGTCGATAGGCGGCTTGGTGAACGACTCAATCGCCATCATCATGTCTTGAATAGCAGGCTGATAACATGGACTCCACGTAATTCTCGTCGGCAGGGCCGTGTTAATGTCCATCGAAACATCAGTAAAAGATTTGACAGGACCCATCGTACGTCGGACTTCGATCGCGAATCCACCTTCGTTGGAGGCAGTAGGATCACTGCTCTTCGGTGGCACAACGTTGACTCGGACACGTCTTGTGGATTCGATACCACGAAACTCCTCTGCAATAACAAAGTTGGTCTTGAGCGAGACAGATGGCACTCTGGAAGACTGTCCTGATTTGAGACACGGAATATGCAGTACTGGAAGTGGATAGTCTCGTAATGTCACCCTAGCCTCGCCCATATTGATCGCAATGTGCATTGGTACCAAGAGACCGTATTTCATGTCTCGAGGCATACCCTTGCCGACCTTGTAAAGGAAGTCTGGGAGATCTTTCATGGCGAAAGTGGGCTTGTCGATGATCACCTGCAAATCTGAAATCATAGTAGACATGAGGGCAGGCCGGGCAGGCACTTCCAAGATATTCTCGGTCTCTTGGATATCGTCGGGCAGATGATTCGGACCCCAGAATGTCTCCCGCAGCTCGCGAATGCTGTCTTGGGACATGCGGCATGCATTGTCGATGCGCTTTTTCCATGATTGGGCATTGAACATGTCCAAGTGAGCACGTGCATCAGCCTCAGTCACCTTTGCATCGCCGCTGACAGTGTTGTTGCCACCTTCGGGATCGTACGTAGGAATACCGCCGCGGCGTGGGGAGCGTGCTCGACGGCCATTGCGATAAGCGTCTGCACTCTGATTTCGGAACCAAGATGTCGAGGTATTATCGGTGCGGCCACGGGCAAAGGTGGAGCGAGAGCGAAGTTTGCTACCACCCCGTCGAGCTTCTTCCTCTTGTACCTTTTTTATCTTCAGATTGAAAGCTTCTTCATGAGCTAGGCGCTGCATTTGCTCTTGGCGACCAGCGCGATAGATCATGCCAAGCTTCCACTCGAAAGCACCGTCTTCAATTTCAAACAAAAAGTTTCGTGAACGAACAGATATCTTCGGGACATGCTTCGGGCCTTCCGGTTTCTTCTCGAGAATGTATTCGTTTGTTCCGGTCTTGAAGCGGTGGTGGAGCTGCTGAACCGACTTGACGACGTTGACAATGTTGTCGTTGATACGGGCCACGATTACTTCGTGGGGTACAGCAATTCGAATAGCCTCAGTAGAGATGTCAATGAGTCGCTCTTCAACGGCAGGCCCTACTGCGGTCTTTTGTCGGGTTTCGCGCAAGTCGAGGCGACCGGACTTGATACCAACCATACGAGCCCATACGTTTCGCATTCTTGGAGGCTGGACATAGAGACGAATGAGCTTGGATGTCATGTACGGGGTCGACCATCTGTGCCGGCCAGCTTCCAGGCCGTAGATACGCAGCATGATCAGCGGGTCATGGGGCATTTCTGCTTTCAGCTGCACCAACGCAGCCTTGACGTCCAGAATGATCAATTCCGGCGTTATCACCGATGAATCAGTACCAGATCGGCCGGGTGGCGCAAGGCGATTTGCTCGGAAATGCGACGGTTCATGAGCCCGTGGCGCCTGGCGGCCAGATCTCAAGAAGGCCTTTTTCAAAGTCAGAGCAGCGACACCGACCGAATAGTGCCGGAAGAGCGAATACTGCATCATAATTGTTCGAACCGACACCTGTATGTTGAACATGGGGCCGTGGCTATCGCTTGCTGCTGACAAGAGAACCTCCAGACGTGGGATGTTGACGAATGGTTCAACCTCCAGTCGGTCAATACTTTCCATGATCTGTGCCTCAACACCCTTGACATTGAAAGACAATCTTCTACCGTCGCCATGCGTTTGACCCTTACGTCTAATACGCGGTGACGATGAGGGTGTAATATCGGAATCGGACTGCGTGATGGATCTGCTGTGAGTTCTTCTCCTAGGCAGACGGCGCTGCAATCCATCTAAGCGATGGGCACGGTATTCTGCCGCTATTGTGTCGAGGTGCAGAGACACGCCACGGGTATCATCCGAGATATCTTCATCGATGCCGGCTACCTCAAAACTGAAGTCTTTGGCCTCGAGATGGCAGCGAAGAAGCCAGTCTGGTGCCCGCCGCAGCACATTCTTGTGCTTGATGCGCTTTGGCGCAGCTCGCTTCTCAGGCTCAACTTCGATGCGGAGTTGGTGAATAATCTGATGCAGGCCATCGGTGATTTCTGGCCGAACCATGCTGATAGCCCACGATTGAATGACACCATTGATTTCGACCGATACATCGGGATTGGCAGCAAGATGTACCTTCAATTCAGTTGCTTCTGTAGTAATCAGATTAAATCTTTCTCCTGCATTGGTATGATAGTATAGGTGATGGGATTGAATGCGCATAGCACCGTCAAGAGAGTAGTGCATATCCTCGAGTGGAGAATGAGAGGATTCGACATCGAGTGAGATGGATGAAATGGATGAGATGATGAGGTCGAAATCATCGGGATCGTCTGACTTCTCGAGTGTCTTGAGTTTGATGCGGATGACAGGCTCGTGCATCGAAAATTT
This sequence comes from Aphanocladium album, assembly GCA_029218145.1. Lineage (NCBI taxonomy): Eukaryota > Fungi > Ascomycota > Sordariomycetes > Hypocreales > Aphanocladium > Aphanocladium album. Next base: position 5,674 of record JARDXD010001130.1, on the reverse strand, counting down.
CATGTTAGCCTTGGGCAAAAATCGTGACATGAGACTACTATGAGATTCTCGATTTGGCCGAGGAGGCTTCGGCTTTGGTTGCAGCAATGCAATCAAGAGAGGGAGGTGCGCTGGATCCAGATCAACTGAAGGCGAAGTAACAACAGAGTTGGCGAAGAGAATATTGGCATTCTTTTCCTCAACACTGCCGTGATTCTCGTCTGACAGTTGCATCGTTTTGGAGGGAAGTGTCGTGCGAATTGTTGTGGTGGCCATGGGGATGTATAGAATCCTTTCGGGCTTTCCATTGCCATCATCGATGCCGACGGACAGGGAGAGCGCGGCAGCCAGTCCTTCGTGGGCTAGATCCTTGGAAGGGAAATACATCCGGTGAGATGGGGATTTCGGATCCAACCGGTGAAGATCCACGCCGACTTCCTTCATAGAGGCACTGAGCAAAACGGGATGGGCGTTGGGCTGTACCGTGTCTGCTCTCTTGTTGATACTGATGAAGCTGACGGCAAACTGAACTTCCTTAATTCCACGAAGGATGGAGTTGAAGAAGGCGTGTGAGCCTGGAGTATCCTTGGGAATTTCTTCGCCGGACTCGTCCTTCTCCTCGATGTCTGATCGTTGTCGCGGAGTTCGAATGGGAATGTCGACCGACTCTTTGGGTTCGTAAAACGTGGCGCGACGGCGGGCTCGTTTGTAGTGCGACATGCAGAGTTCCAAATCGTCGTATGGGATATGTACGCGACCAAGCTTGAGCGCCACAGTTGCATCGCGCAGGCCCTCTCTGGAGTGGTGTAGGAAGCCGTGCACATTAAGCATAGCGTTATCCAAGATCTCCAGAGACTCGTTGCCGTCTGCGGTGAAGAGGAGACTGCGCACTGTGACGATCCACTCTGCTTGGTGTCCATGCTTATAATATTTGGAATTTTGATGAAAGAAACGGGCGCGATCGACCTTTTTATTTCTTGTGTCGACTGCCAGCGTCATGCTGCCAACCTGGATGTTGCCCACATCGACAATGTGGATGGTGGAATTGGTCGCGACGACATCCACCATTCGCAACCATTTCACGATTCGGTGGACTTTTTTGATCTTGTCCTTGATCTTGGAGAGAGCGACCCAGGGATCTCGTCGAGGAGATTTATTGGCGTCTGGGCGCATCGAAGGGCGTTTCTTGGGAGCATCTCGCTTGACGGATTCGGATTCGCTGCCTGTCACATCCGTCTCCTCACCACTCTCGGGAGTTTTGTTTCCCTCGAGCTCTTGCACGTTCAACGTGACAACAAGCTCGTTCAAGACGATGCTCAGCCACGTAGGCTGCGCAAAGGTCGGGCGATGGATGTGGATGCCCAGGCTGCGAATCTCAACTGTGCAGCCATCTTTGGGTGTGTACGCGAGTCGCCGAAGGGAGAGATATCCTACTCGTTGGATCGAGACGCCGGTGAGAATTCGAATAACGGCGAAGAGGACAAAGGACGAAAGATATAGGAGGACAACAACGCCGAGGAGAAAGGTTGGATTTAGGAGCGCCATGGCAGCTGGCGCGCCGTAGCTGCTTGGCGCAGGCCTGCTCTATCTGTTTGCCAGTCAAGTTAGATCTCGGGGCAAAGAGTGAAGTATTTTCGGGGCAGAGAAACGAACGATTCGATATGAGCAAGCTAACAGTCCACCCCAGACACCCTTAGGAAGCTTGAGGAGCGGCGCGAGCCATGGCGGTGGCGGAGAGTCGAATGCGTGTGGGATAGAGAAAGGCGGGGCACCGCAAAGCCGTGGAAGACGATTCCAAGGGGACTTCCAATCAACCAAGCTTATATTCGTGTTGACGTTGGTCGGCGCAAGCGTAGGAAGGTGAAGCAAAAGAAGTGCTCGACGGAGCGCAGATCGTCAACGTTGGAGCTACGGGAGAGTGGTAATCTCCTCTTTTAGCAGCACAAAATGGGGATGCCCCGGGTGGCTCGGGTGTGGCTGGGCTCGCCTGGGCAAGTACCGTAGTATCCGCCAACTCGCAAAAAAAGTCAATTGCAGCGACTATTGTTTTGACCCAAGCTGCCGGGACTTGTTGGGGAATGGTGAGAGTAAAAAGCAGCAACCCGGCGGGCCTTGTCCGGTGCGGTATGGACAGGGTGAGACAGCGCAGACGAGGGCAGCTTGGGGCAGGGCAACTGGGGTAACCCGTGGTTGAGTGGCTGCATGAATGATTAGTGGGCTGAAGATGGGCTAGGTGAAGGGGCTAGCGGCGGGCTGGGGGCGGATACAGCGGTGATACTCCCTACAAGCGGCTCAAAACTGGCCCAAAACTGGTCCATATGAGTCTCCAGGCCGCTGTAAGTTTGGCGGAGGTAGCTCCCGCGATGACGTGTGCGCGAGTTGTGAAAGTACCTTGAGGCACTGTGGCGCTAACCCGAATACCAGCGGCCAGGCCCTCTACTACCAAATAAACAACGGCACTACCGGAAATACTGCGATTGATTTTGTTTGGTCGAAATAGTAAAAGTCAAAATACTCAAAAGTTTCGCCGTCTGTGCACCGACATAGATATCCCGTCGCAGAGTTAATCCTACTTCTCCTGGAGCTTAGCCATATGCGGCGCGACCGCATAGTGACGTCGATGAGGGACGATAAGTCGCTAATTTGACTGGTAACGGCCTGGCTACTGGGACATGCAGACGCCGCACCAACTGGGCCTGATTCGCAGCTACTTGATAAAGAAAGGCACATCAGCCCCCCGTGGCTGTATTGGATATATTTCTGTGTGGAGTCTCTATATGCTCGTATCTACCACAACAAACTCATAGTATTTATACACGCACAGTCCGCCGACACTGTGTTGAAAACTCATGATGGTCTCAGTTCTTCTCGGGACCTGCCACGTTTTCGGCTTCCCGCGCCTTGTGCTCCAGTGCCCTTAATTCTGCGATTCTGTCATCGATCAACGAAATGTCGACATCGAGCTTGAGCTTCTTTTCTCGCATCATGTCCATGTACTCCTCGTCTGTGAGCTTTTTGAGGGGATTCAGTCGAGACCAGAATCCCGGTCCGCTCTCTTTTTGGGGCTTGAGCTGGTTAGCTTCGTGGCGATGTACGAGCATCTGTCCTCCAGCACCTAATAATCCCCAGATGAACATGGCTGGTAGGATTTTTGTAGGCCCTCCTGTTACTTGTTAGCCGAGCGTAATAGTAGCTGGTTGTGTTGCGATATACGCACGCAAAAGCCCTGATACGGCGCCGGTTGCTGTTCCTGCAATTGTGCTGACTATGACTCTATCGGATGATTTCATTTTTTCCGGACTGCCCCAAGCTCGCATGGCGAGGGTTCTTGAGACTGAGATGCTGTCAGTAGCTGCACGATGCTGGGTGTATACTGATACTTACACCAGAAGGTGGTGCCCAGAGCAGCCCATTGTAGACCAGTTGTGGTGCCGCTTATTACAGGATTTACATCTCTAGCGATACCGCCTCCGACACCAGCCAATACTCCGGCAGTTCCTATAGTAGTTGTTTTGTTAGTTTCGGTCGCGTCAAGCCGGTGGCGTCATGGCCATACCCGTCCAAAATCCAACCCTAAATGGCTGAAATACAAGTTCCACCAGATCAGGTGAGAAGAAGCCTTGTCTTTTCTTCTGTGCGCGGCCTTGTGAATCCTGAGGGGCGGGTTGTGAAGCCATGATGATGATGGTACAAGAAAATGACGATGAAGAAAAAGGAGCGCCGGATAAAAGAGAAAGACTGAAGACAGACGCGCTAATAAGAGGTCGCAAGATACAAGAAACAATGTAGGCAGGTATAAAGCACGTTGAAATTGCAGGCAATATACACAGTAACGATGAATGAGGCCGAGGCCAGGTCGATGCAAACGAGACCGTATGTAGAATCTTGGACCTTGAAAATCAGGGTCGAATCTTTCGACTCCAAACAGGCCGCGCACCAGCCACCAACGCCATCCGTCATGTGGCTAGTGTTGTGGCTGGTGCTGTGGCTCAGCATGCTCCAAGCCGCCGATAAGCCGCTTGGCTCGCAATCTGGTGGGCGGCGTGGGTGGCGGGCCAAAATGTGAGAATACGCTAATCCCTATCAGGCCTAGCGTCTCCCACTCAACTACCTCTTGCTGGTGAAAATTGAGGCAACCCTCCTGTGGCCCTGGCTGTGGCCCTGGCTGTGGCCCTTGGTGGCCTCGTCTTTTTTCCCACGTTCGAGCAAATTTCGACTCGTCAACCCCAGACACGGTAACGCTATCGGGGTCCCATAACTATCGCCTTTCCTCCGAACCTCGACAATCCTGGTCGTTTGTCTTTGTCGCCTTCGCCAGATCTCGACTATTTTCTCAATTTCCCGCAGGAGCTGCTCCGGTCGGCTCTCGCCCCTCCTACCTTTCGTCACCTACACGCACCGGTCACCTAATCCGCTGCGCGTGGTTATTTTAAGCCGCAATCATGGGTCCGTCCATGCCGAACCGATCCTCGTGTTGCGAATTTATACTGACTTGGTTTTCTTGCAGCTCCTAATAAGAAGAAGCAACAGCAGACTATGTCCCTGGGGGACTTTCTGACTGATTCTGGTTCGTCGCACAACAACGCCGAGCGCAAACCGCAACAACATGCTGACGGCCTCAACAGGTTTTGGTAGTGGTTCTTGGGCTGATGAGGTTGAGGAGACCTATGGTAAGTGATAGAAAATCATTCTTGTTTCAATATGCTAACAACGTTCCAGTTACTGGTATGCACTGTGCGATATCTGAGCTGCAGCAACGAAAACTAACAATCTATATCAGGCACTCAGCCCCTCCCCTCGAGCGACCGTCCCCGCCCTGGTGGCGCGACTTCGTCCTGGCAGGACCGTGGTGAGTACAACTCTCAGCTCGCAGCCGTCAAAAATAGTGCTCTCTTAACACCACAGCAGGCTATTCTGTTCGCGAGAGCTTTCCCCAGAGCCTTCCTGAGCGCCCTCCGTTCACTGCTCATCTTGGAAACCTCTCTTACGATGCGACGGTTGAATCCGTCACTGATTTCTTCGCTGGCAGCGAAATCGTCAGCGTCCGAATTATTGAAGACCGCGAGATGCAGCGCCCTAAGGGCTTCGGTTATGTCGAATTCACCGATGTTGAGGGTCTCAAGAAGGCTCTTGAGCTGGACGGCGAGTCTTTCCAAGGACGCATGATCAAGATCAAGATTGCTGATCCTCGTAAGTACCTGCATATGCGCCGCCTAGACTCATTAACTCCTCTAACCTGAATGCAGCCCGTGGTGGTGACAGCCGCATGGACTCTTCCCGCGATCTTAGCGACTGGACTCGCAAGGGTCCCCTGCCTGATCTCCCCGGCCGCAGCGGCGGCGGTAACCGTCAGCCCTCTGAATTTGGTGGTGAGCGCGGTGAGCGCAGAATGCGCGATCCCGCTCTCGAGTCTAACCGTGGCCCGGCTCGCGAGATGAACTGGGAGCGTCGTGGCCCTCTTGCCCCTCTCCCTGCCCAGGAGTTCGGTGGACGCGACGGTAGCCGTCCTCCTCGTCCTGCCCCCGAGGGCATGGGTGAGCGCAGCGAGTCCTTCCGCGGATCTCGCCCTGATCGATCCGAGAGACCCGAGAGAACCGAGAGAAGTCCTACCGCCGCCGAGAAGGACTTCCAATGGCGCGACCGCATGCGCCCGGATGCCGGCAAGCAGTCGCCTTCCCAGGAGGGAGGCGAGGAG
>JARDXD010001450.1:0-52341 GCA_029218145.1 Aphanocladium album | reverse complement strand
CTTTTTAGTCTGCTTCTCGTGTCGTACTAGAACTGCACGCACTCTTCTAGCGTCTCCCCAGTGCCGCTAGCTCCTCCCACCAGACCACACAGCCTGTGCCACACACCACGCTAGCTCTGGTGCAGCCGTGGAGGCCGTGGAGCGCTAGCCATCGCTCAGCCCGTCATCCCAGCCAAGATGCGAAGCCCTACGCATTGGCCAGCTTTCTGGCTGGTCAGTGGTGGTGTCATGATTCTGAAAGTCTTTTGCCACAGGATGGTAAGTTGGTGAATTCAGACCAGAAATGCAACGTCTGCTTGTGTGTTTTCGACTTGTCCATTCTTCAGACTCGCCAGACTCGTGCCATGATCCAACACTACAAATGCATAGGCAATGCACCACCCACTCCAGCCACGGCGCAAAGCCCTGCCAACTGCTGCACACCTGCAACCTGCACCTGCGCCTGCTGCACGACCTGCTTCCTGCACAATCTGCTTCCTGCACAACCACCACCAGCACCTGCGCTGCACTACAACCTCCCCCAGCTTCTAGCGTCCTCTTAGCACCGGTACTTGTCCATCGCGCATCACACCGCAGGACGCTCCTCTTTGCTGCATACAACACCAACAGCTCTCTTCTTCGTCGCACAACGAATTCATCTCTCTTTGCGTCCGTCAATATTGATTCTCGTTCCCTCTACGGTTTCGCCGACACCTCTAATCAATCGGGACATTTCGATCAGCCGTCATCCTTCCGCTCTTCCCTGCTCCTCTCGCACTTGGCAGCCAGCCACAATGGCTCCATTGACCCGCGCATCCCCAACATCCCTCCTCCCACCACTCACGAGTCGCAATCCACCACCATCACCGCCACCAATCAAGCTACGCTACCATATTACCTCTATGCGCTTTCGTGTCACCACTTTAAAAACTAAACCGCTCATCGTCCTCTAAGTAATAAGATCTGCTCCACGACGTATATTGCACCAGCCCTGCGATTTCGAGTCACCTGATGCCTCGCTTACTGGCTCCAGTGCAAACGGGCCGAGCCAATTCAAGTCTTCATTTCAAACGGCGTAAAGCCCGACGCCAGTAGCCTTGCCAGCTATTTCGACCCGTACCTGATTCTGCACATTGTTATTGGAAAGGCGACTTGCTCCTCCCTGCCCTGCCAAAAAGAATCTATCCCCATGCGGATAAGCCTCGGACTGCAGCCCGCGCATGCATACCATCCCGCAAGCTCCCCCCCAGCTCCGCGACTCCAACACCGCCGCTCCGTCGTGCCCGACATGATTCAAGTCACCCACCACCTACCCTGGCACGCCTGGCAAGAAGCATGGCTCCTTTGGCCTCTAAACCCAAATAGCGCGATTCTTAGTCCAGAAAAAAACGCTACCATGCGGCGTCATCCCCAGCGTCGCAGCGTGGCGCACCTGGATCAAGTCTAGCGGCTCCCGCTCTGCCAGCGTCCAATCTGTCCCCGTTCTCAGCGTCGGCCATCACCAGTCCTGTGGCTGCTTGTCTCTCTGTCTGCTCAACGTCACCACCGCCCATCGGAATGGTAAGCATCGACGGCGCAATCACGCCTGCATGCTGGGAGGAGGACCCCCCAACCCATCTGGATCTTCTCTTGCCAGCAACGGTCCAGGGGTAAGGCTAGGCCACTTCAGATCAGCGTCCTCACGTTTCTTCCTCGCTCGCTGCTCTGTCATTTCCATGAGTCCAGTTTTGAGACATGCTGCAAGCCGCCCGCCCACCCTAGCCATGTTTCTTGCTGCCCAGGCCGACAGGCTGCCTCTTCCGCCAGTGTGGCTGCCCGTCTCCTCCCCGCGCTCCTCCTTCCTTGTTGTGATACCAGCACGCTCCGAGCCTGCCGCCCACAAATTGGGTGAAGGATATACGCCGAGACATTTTGCAGACGCAGCCTTCATGTCCACATGGCTGTTGGTGCGTGCCTGGGACCCTTTGTCGAGGCGAGGCTCTCATGGGTTCCGACGATTGCGCGTGTTGACCGCAGCTCTTTACCGCATAACAATGACCACAAGTACAGCAACATGCATGCTCCTCTCTGACCCTGGTCATTTTGGTGGCGTCAATAGAATGCTGTTACAAGACGCACAATACCACTTCTCCTGCTACGTAAATAAGCTAGTTTCTCGTCGTTGCAGCCACCAGGTGACGTCTTCCAATCACCTCTTGACAGCCACGATGCGAGACCAAGAGCGGCAACAGCCCTGGCTATGTTGAGCTGGGTTCTTCCTTGCTTACCATTATATTGGGACGGCACGTCTCTTGATCAACGTAAACGGTCATCATTCTTGCCCATCACCAGCCACCATCGCGCAAAGCGAATCAACCCCAAGATGGCAGCTAGTTCCTGAGACCCTGCCTTCACTCAACAGTGTCCGCTGACGATACCCAAGCAAGGTCGTCTCGTTCGCGGTCCTCAGGGTTTGGCTTGTTCCCGCGACAGCTGCTGAAGTTCAACCTCTCTGACGCTCGCTGCCATGCATCTTCTGGCTTCCAAACACACGCGTAAGAAGTGTTTCCGTCATCCCAAGCTCCACCTTTTAAGCAGCCCTTGATCATCACCAGCGTTGGCAGCTGCTGTTGCATGACTCTCCATGAGTGGTAGCCCCAGTGTTTTGGCACTGCGCAACGGCGCCCTAGGGACGTTAGCGCAGCATGGGGCACATTCCGCAGCGCAGTGCAACAAACCATGAGACAAGCCCGTTGACGCTTGCTGGAATGCTCTACTACCGAGAGGCTCCCTCATCAGCCATTATTCCGCAAACTTAAACGGACTGCTTCTGAGACATGCCTCTTTGCTAGCGAGACTGGTCCAAACGCCGTTTCTCGCTTGCGGCGAAGCTTGTGTGGAGCGCCTTACGATTCAGTCCTACAATAGTATATCCTAGATATACACGCAAATTGGTCAGTAATCAAAAACATGGGATGAAGAGGTCACCACCATACCAGTTCGCCGCCACCCCGGCCCGGTGAACGGTTGTTTCACCATTCCTCCCACCGCGCATCTTTCATTTGCACTAAAGAGTCTAGAACTCACCGTGCTAGTCGGCTGAGCCTGGATGACGCGCAGTCGCTCGAAACGTAGCAACGAAGCGTTACGCACTTGCCTCATAAGGAACCACGATATGCCTTGTGCAGTAATCCAGGCAGTAGTGCAGGCAGTTATCGCTTGGATGACCGAAGCCCTGGTCAGCGTATACCTCCCGCTCGTCTATTCGGCATGGTTGGGTTGCGGCATCAATACGGAAATGAGTATGGGGCTCTTGCCATCAAATAACCAATTTCGCTGTTCGGTGTCAACTAGCTGCTGATCACCGCATGCAGCGAAGTGGCAAGGTTTGACGTGGACAATTCTTCTGCTCGATCGAGCAATCAGCCAAGGATTGTTTTTTGGTTTCCGCCTTGGAGCCATTGTAAAGACACGCCTGCCCATCGGGGAGGTCAAAGCGCGCTGCCTTTGGGGAGGTGGCCAACTTCGAAGGCTACGTATACGGCAGTCACCATCGTAATGCCTATATTGGCTCCACGTGCACATATAAACGAAGCCAAATCGAGCCTCTCAACAGCCTGGCCCATGCGATCTATGGCGCGCAACACAATCAGCAGAACAGCGAGGTTGGTATCAGTAAATTCGCACCCGATATCCTGTCAATCCCCTGACTCGTAGTGTTCCATCTGCTTACAAGCAAGGCAGGCCATTAGCGCGGAGCGGAAGCATGGCTTGTCACGGAACAATGGTGATCAGCAGCAAGGCAAAGGTGGAGTTTTGGTTCCATTCCTACAATACTACATCTCGGATGAAACAGGGTACCCTGAACTGGCATGGCAGCTCCATTCACACTCCCTTTTCCCTAATAGTGGCGATGGTGACTAGTCAAGGTGTAGGGTTCTGGGGATGCACGCCGAATGACCCAGCCCCATAACGTAGCTGCAGGAATTCACAAGCCTCAAACCACTTTTGCTACGTTCCAGCCTGGCGGAACATCCCCCGAAAGACGTGGCGTCACCAGCCCTGTCGCCATCCTACCTACAGTCTGAACATCCGCGGCGAGGAGGTGAGGGGAAACACGCCGTACCCATCACGTCTAGTCTGTGTCACAGCTCAAAACAGCCCTTTTCTGCTTTTTCTCTACTAATGTGTCTTTATTCGGCGCCATCGTATCCACCCTTTCATTTACATTGCTTCGGTTAGCAGGGAGATCCTTGCTGGCCAAAACCCTTGCTATTGGCCACCTATCAACTCGGCCGACTAATACCAGGGGATCATGTCGAATATCTGTGATGTTGTTCATAATCCTGCGAAATGTCAACGGGAGAAGCACAGATAGATGCGGCACTAGAACATGTGCCGCGCTGTTCGGCCTAACTCGTTGCATGGCATATCCTGGCCAAAGATATGTCAGGGACTGCGAAATACACCGCATTATCCACTGCCCAAGATGATGTTGATGCCATTGGACACGTCGCTCATCTAATTCTTACCACCTAATAGCCAGAACTAGTGCCACCGGTGAAGTAGCGTTCGCCAAGACTGCCGGATGGCAGTTGGTACGAGTGTCTCACGGATGGGCCAGACTACCACGCGAGCGAGTTGGGGAAATTTCAATCTAATCATGAAATGAAGCTAAAATCAAAAGCTTTGACAGCGGGGTAAAGGAGGTTGCAAGTTGATTGGCAGCTGACAAGCAGGCACGGGCCGCAGATGGCCGTACCAAGGCAACGATGTACCCAGAACCAGAGGAAGATCCCGCAAGCACAAACACCAAGATACCAAGAACAATGATAATTTCGAAGAAGCAAAGGTGGATAAGAGTACGGTAAAGATCCAGAACGCTCTACGCATCGCCGGCTTATAACATGTCGTAAACTGGTAACGGAGCTGAGGCCTCATTCGAGGCCCTATGAGCTCAGCTGTATCGGATACACTTCCGAGTTTGTCTTGGTCTGATATGGCCCAGAGGTGGCTTTAGCAGGAGACCTTTTGAACGAAGCTTGGCTTGGCTCGATGCAGAGAGGGATGGATCACGCCTGGCCAAGCTTCACTGCCGAACTTGAAGCTGCGCTGGCTTTGCATTTTACTTTTTTTGTGTTTCTTGCGAGTAATGAACCCAGAGGGCGCGTAGAAGATTAGCAGTGCTGCATAAAGCGGAGTTCATTCTGCACACCCTGTGACTGGGCTTTTCCCGACCAAGCGCGGACAATAAAATATCCCTTTTGGGTTGTTTTTCTACTAGGCGGCCACGTCTAAAAGTTGATCTTTTGCCAATGACGGGTATTCGTACTAATTAGCCTTGTTTCCATTAAAAACGGGAATAGCGGTCGCCTGCTTGCGAAAGGAGATGACGCACCCCCTCCCCAGAAGGGCGCGCCAAATGCGGGTGATGCTTTTTGCTTCACAATGTCTTACCTCTTTTGGTATTCTCGATGACTACCGAACGAACGAATAGATACAAGGGCATCGGGCGGAATGTAACATTGCCATGTGCTCATCTCGTTTGTCTCTTTCTTTTTCTGGTCGTTCTGGTGACACGCCAACTAGACCAGGGTTTGTACGCCCGGCAGATAGATCTTGGACCAAGGGTGACAAGGCTGGGAACTGCGCCAGCCTCTATAATGTGTTTTGAGTCGCACCGTTGTCGCATTTATCCCACCAATTAGGAATCAGAAGCGAGCTTTTGACCAAAGGATTCTCTTTTACAACTTCCATTTGGTTCATCTATTTACGATATTTATTTACAGAGAATGATACAATACTAGGCCCCGCGGTTACAGGGGTTACACACAGAGCGCGGAGAGCTTTATTGAGGGCTGGTGCCGTAGTAGTCACCAGCCGCGTTGCCGTTGAAGGCGAGCAGGTTGACCGTGTTGCGGAACTGTTTCTTGATGACGTCCTTGCTGGCCGTCTCGGCGATGGTGTCGCACAGCGCGCCGCTGGCGACCACCTTGTCGCGCGAGGCCAGGTACGCCGCCAGGCCGGCGACGTGCGGCGCGGCCATGGAGGTGCCCGTCCCGAGGCCGTACGTGCCTCCCGGCAGCGTCGAGTAGACTTCGACGGCGGGACCGATGATGTTGACCTTGGGACCCCAGTTGGAGTCCTCGTACGGGTAGTCGCGGGAGTCGGAGCCGCCCACGGTGCAGGCCTTGGCGGCGGAGGCCGGCGAGATGGTCGCGGCGTCCTTGCCGTCGTTGCCGGCGGAGACGGCGAGGAAGAAGCCGGCCTCGACCAGGCTGGTCGCGGCGTCGTTGAGGGCCCTGGAGTAGTCGCCGCCGACGGAGCTGCTGACGACGAAGCCGTGGGGGCACTCGGCGGTGCGGTTCCTGGCGTCGAGGGTGATCCAGTCGTACGCGGCGATGAGGTCCGAGTAGGTGAAGCGGCTCATGGCGTTGCTGACCTTGACGCCAAAGAGGCGCGCCTGCTTGGCGACGCCGTAGGTCTTGGAGGCGACGGTGCCGGCCGTGTGAGTGCCGTGGCCGTTGTCGTCTACGTTGGAGCCCTTGATGAAGGATTTGATCTGCTTGGCGCGGCCGCCAAATTCCTATCTAGGGTGTTAATTTATTTTTCCTTCATTGTTCACAGAGCTGGTTGCTCCTGCGTCCTTTGCTTGCTGAACCAAAAAAAAAAACGTACAGGGTGCGAATCGTCGATGCCGGTATCCGTCATGTACACGCAGACGCCCTTGCCGGCGGAGCTGTCGTAGTCGTACCGCGGCTCGCGCAGCTCGCGCTGGGAGATGCGCGCGAGGCCCCAGGGCAGCCGCCTGCTCTGCGAGACGAGCTTGCCGTGGTGCTGGCTCTCGTGGTCCTGCTCGACGTACTCGACGTCGGGCAGCAGGCGGAGGGCGGTGACGGCCTCGGGGGTCAGCTGGGCGGCGAAGCCGGAGAAAAAGGCATTCTGGAAGCGGCGGTAGGGGGCCTGGCCGGTGATGTGCTGCAGTGCGGCGGCGTCAATGGTGTCGCCGGCGCTGCCGGCGCGGAACTTGACAATGTAGCGGTCGAGCATGTGCGCGGGCGTGCTGTCGCGGGTGTGCAGCGGCGCCGAGGCGATGATGGGTCCGGCGGCGGCCAGAGGCAGGGCGACGGCCAGAAGAGAGAAGCGCATTATCGAAATTCTGACATTAAAAAAAATTGGTAATAATAACAATAAGGAGCGAAAGAAAAGGAATGAATGAATAAATGAATGAGAGGTTAGCGATACAGGCGCGCTCAAGGACTAAAGCCAGGAAATGGTCTTTTAGCTTTCCTTTCTCCTTTACTTCTGCAATCCAGGGAGGCTCAAGCCGGACGCGGTCCGCCCTGTAACCTGCCCAAGGAGGCAACTTGACTAGGGATCTAGACGGCGGACCGTCATCTCCTCATCATAAAGGGATTGAAATCAATAATGGGAATGCCCTAATCCTGGCGTGGGAGAAGTGAAGGCAGCGGTTCCAATGTTGATAGACACGTGGCGCTGAAGAGTGGTCGACGTCGGAGATGGCCCATTGCCCTTGTTTAGTGCGCCGCCGGGACGGTTTGGATGGGACGGGTCTTGCGGGTATGGTGAAGGGGTTCCGCGAAGATCCGGCGTGAGTGCCAGACAGGGCTGCGTTGGCTGCAGAGCGGCCGCGATGGGCAGGTAAAGCAAGCATAGCTATGAGTTGGTTGGTTGCGAGGAAACAGAGCTCTGGTTACTGTCTGGTAGGACGACCGGTGGCGCAAAAGCAACGAGAGCCGGAGCTTGGGTTAGCAGCGCAGGAGAGCTTTCCTTTTCCCGATTGCTTGCGAGATCGCCAGTGCCAAGCCAGACTATTAGACTAGGAGTGACTCCCCGCCCTTATTAAGGAGGGCAACCCCCATCTGACTTGTAACATCGGTCCGTGCTGAAGAGATTGAGCTCTATGCTTGTCCTAGTCGTCGGTACATGATCATTGAATGTAATTTAAATCTGGAGTTTTGCAAGCCCAGATATGCAACTGTGAGATTTCCGATCGCGGGCGCGCCGAATTGTAAGCATTTCATTCCCGCGCAAAGAAATGATGTGCTGTGGCTCTCCACCAAAGACGTGGTGGGTACGGGGATGAGCGTGATTGTGTTGGATTGACTAGCGTCGGCCAAGTACCGGCATGGGCTGGCCGCCACCAGCGCCACGCTGAAGAACCATGGCAGCCATGGCTTCGACACTAGGGTGACCGTATAAAACGGAGGCAAGAAGGATGCGAAAAACAAGTGAAATCATACATAAATTCAAATAGAAGAAACAAACTATTGAGATGGGGTTGTTTCATCTGCTGGCGCTCCAAATTTCAAGCATGCAAAATGGTGTGATTTTCATAATTTATGTGGTTATATACTAAAGTGATCGGATCCCATTTCACATACGACCACAGGTAGCAGAGAACTCGGGATCCCGTCCGCTCTCCCATAGATAAGCTGCTAACCGGCAGATTAGTAGTTGGGTCGGTGACGACCAGCGAACACCGGCTGTTGTATGTTTTTTGTTTGCCATTTTTTTTGCTTTTTTGGTAATTTCTCGGTGGACTGGGGTTTTTCGCCATGTTTGGGGCGTTTGTGGGGATTGTGGGTTGGTGGGTTGGTCTAAGCTCTTAGCGCTGGCAGTGCCTGTCAACAACGTGGGTGTCGAGAAGAGCAATTGAAGACGATGAATTGGCCGACTTGCCAATCCTCTTCTTTTTGGCGATTACAACAAACTTTCCCTCCTTATCTAGACTGTGCAAGACTCCCTGTGGAGTATGTAAGGGGTAACATTTTAGGCATGGGTACTATACGTATTTTATTAGCTGGGTTAGACAGTTCAGAGGCTGGTTCACGCGATTATGCAGCCAGGTTTAATGCTAAATATACACAAAATGTTTCAAATGACGCCCTGTGGCTCCGAAATAGAATTGGACCCTGCAATCTATCACGTAGTCGCCCATAATGCGGCTTGCAGCGCGCAATCTTGCTTTCGATAGTGTGGTACAGGGTATCTGCAGGCCCGCATCGTGTAAGTCAAAATACGGCAAGCATCAAGTGCACAAGAAAAGTAGAACAAGAGCAAGACAAAAGCACAAATTATGGTATTGAACGCTTGCTTACAAGCCCAAATGCGATTCGTCTGATCCGTTGCTCACCTGCCCTGTCTAGACAAGGCTGCCAAACAAAGTTGCCAACGGGCCGGAACCTCGGGACAGATCTACGGCCGATCCTGTGCTTATTCCGCTCCCCTATTCGCCGGCATTGCACAGCAGTCAAAGCGCAAAACTCAGGTCTGCAATGCGGAATCTCCTCGCGTGAATCAGGATACGGAAACTGCTGTAAGCTGCCCTTACGAGCATTTCACCGACATCAGACCGAGCGAGTGTTGGCGAAGCCAAGCCATGTCTGAGATGGCTGCAATAACTGTCGGCGAAATCGTCAAACCATCGTACAGGGTAGTCAATTCGGCTATACACTACCGCGGTCTTGAAATTAAAAGAAAAAAAGCCTCTGATGAGTAAACAGGAATCATCGAACGCGCGGCGGCATCGCCGAAGCTTTTGCCTCGCCAACATCGCTCAACCGACACGTGAACAGCGAAGGCCTCGGTCGATTAACCTCCGAACAGAGCCCGCCGATCCGCACCTTAAACAGGGAATACGGTGAGAAACTTCTTCACTGTCTTGAATCTCGACTCTTGCTGCCCCTTGATCGTGGTGTCAAAACACTCGACTGATCCGATACCTTGCCCTTCCCCCCTGCCTGGGTCTTATTTACGGACACACACACACACACACACGAAAAGCTCATCATGTGCCGCCCAAGCCGCCCTCTCACCGCAGAAGCTAGCAAGGGAGTAGGCAAGTCTGACAGCCGACAGCCGTTGGCTCTTTTATTTGCTTCTTCCGGTCGCTTGATTCTTTCCCCTTCCTTTTGCTGTCAGACCGCCACAGGGGCCCCTTCAACGGCTTTCTGTGCAGCCTTGCCCACCACCCCAGCTTCGCTTACACACACAACAAAGTGCTTCGCTCTGCTGTCAATTAGTACTCTAAAGAAGAAAAATGATGAGTGATTTTCGCAAGGATAATGCTGCTATCATTATTACATCGTGATTTATTTCTTTATATTGGGTGTGTTTGTAGGGAAGGGGGTGCCCAAACGAACACAAGTACTGTGTACATCCATCTACATCCTGGCTCTTACACTGTCTTGCTATAGCCCGGGGTTGTGATACGTCGTATGCATGGACACTTTGAGGCGTATTCTGCTTGTTTCTTTCTAATCCGGCTCCGTTCCGTTGGAATCGGACCAGGTACGTAGTAGCCAAGTAGCGTACCTCTTTTTTACCCTGTCCTTTTGTCCGGGAGGGGGGGAATGCCACCCCCTACCGTTGCAACACAAAACCGTTGAGGATTGTATACCAGGCACCACCCATGAGTTCCCTTGCTGCCTTGGCATTTCTCTCTCCAGGCGGCCAATGTAGGCCGACGCCACCAGAACCCACCTTCTGAATGCGCTGGTTTTTTGTGATTAGATGCTCCTCTCCAAGCCCCAGTCGAGACAATCACTGCAGTGATCTACCACAGAAGAGGTGTGTGTGGGCACATCCAAACCCCATCTAATTTGTCAAGCCCGATGCCCTGCCCAAGCTTCATCAGGTTTCGTATTTGACGGTGAAGCGGATCTTTTCGTCTGTAGTATTTGTTTTTCATTTATTTAGCTATGCTCATCGTACCATTTTTATCTCTCCACCGTTTGGACCGTTTCTGCCCAGCCGCAATCTATATTAATCTCCACAGCCATTGTAGAACAAACCAATGTGACCAACGGAAGTTGCCGAACGTTTAAAAAAAAAACAAAGCACCCGCACTTGACAAACTCGTTCGGGCAAAAGAGTCATGACAACGGCTCCACGTCCGGAAGCTGCTCATCCCGATGCAGGGCACAGCCAATCGTCGACGCTAGGCGAAAGCCTCTTGCGTTGCGCGTATGGCTGGCTTGGCTGGGTCAAACATCCTGGTCAGCCCTCCGCCACATGGATTCGTCACGTCTGCGACATGGGTAAACCGCGTCGCCGAGCTGTCAAATCTCTGAATGATAGAAAGCGAAGATACGAAGGCCAGACTGCATTGTGAGGAACATGCAGGCAAAGAATCGTCAGTTAGGTGTTGATGCGTTATCGACCACGACCAGGTTTGTGCCCATTTGCGCCCTGGATGCATCCTGCATCCTTCGTTCGTCAAGGCGCTTCTGTAGCCTCTCATTTGAACCTCCAAAATGCCAAGCAGGGTATCGATGCGCCACGCCACGCCGCCCTAAGCAATGAAGGAAGTTCAGACGGAGATAGTAGCACTTTCTACGAGGCGTGCCCCTGCGCTCCACGCTGCCTCCCCCCGACCTGTCACATCTAGCCATAAAGTTCTTGGTCGTCGTTGCTCGCGCTAAGCAATTGGCCGATGCCTAGCAAAATGAAGAAAACCTGGCTACTGGTCATTTATGGGAACTGCCGACTTTCAAACCCGAGTCGCCAACTTGGTCGACTACATCGCGACGAAGTAGCTCGCTTAGATGCACGTCTATGCTGACGTCTTCATCCGGTTTCAAAAGTAGAATGAGACATCTTGGACGGCTTCACCGTCGGAAAACGCTGGGACTGGCTGCGCCTCGAACGTATGGTACATTTTGATGAGGCGCCCAGGTTCCTCCTAGCAGACGCTTGCAAAACAGGAGACATTTTTCACATCGGAGCTTGCAATCAGCGATTAGTAAGAATGCCGCCCATCAACGCGTGGGATCGTTTTCGGACTGCTGCACGAGCCTTTTTGTCGCCGAGGTGTTTGCTTTCATAGTAGTGACGAACAAGGAGAACGTTAGTGAAATTGGGCAACAGAAATTATGCTGGAGATGGAACTTACAAACCGATAAAAATAGCATTGTGGAAGATGATCAATAAGACAAATGGTATTGCAGAGAAGCACACCGACGCTCGACTACCAATGACTGAGAACGTAGGGACCTTCTTCTGATCCTGCGTCGTGAATACAGCTCCAAACACGACGTTTAAGCAAAAGATATAACAAGAAAAGCGAAAGCAAAACACTACTATGAGTAGGGGAAATAGCGCATATAAGACATACATGGCAAGATAAATATAGCGACCAAGTCAATATAGTAAATAACGACAATACAGCCAATAAGGAAAATAACGGCAACCAAGGAAAACACCGTAAATAAGAAAAACACAGAAAATAATTGAAGTACAGTAACTAACGAAACGCAGTAAAAAAACAAAAAGGGCCTATACAAAAATCTAGAGAAATAGAAATATTGTGCGCGAAGAAAGAATGTAGACTGTTGACAGCCGACCGCTTTTCTTTCTGACAAATGGCCAGCAGCACCCGGCTGCATAGCCGTTGAAAACAATGCAAATGAGAATCATGGAAGAGTCAAAAACCCAGATACAAAAGCAACATCAAGAAACAACGACTTAGGAGAAGCGAAAAGTAAAGCAGGCGACAAAAAGACACGGGCGACACAGACATTTAGGTCAATGTGTAACTGAGGTGTTACACCAACAGTGGCCATCCCTACTGTTGCTCTCTTGAGTCATCTTCAAGTCCCACGCCCAATGTGACTCTGATAAGGATTACAGTGACTCGGATGCGAATAATCTCCGGGACGTTATTTGTAGCCTGCTGTGTTACGTCACACATGCGAACCACGGGCTGTCAAAGTCGACTGTATATATCCTTGGTCCTAGCAAGCAATGGACAATAGCATTGCTTTCAGATGGCTTTTTTCCCCAACAAAAATCAAGTGAAATGAAAAAAGCAACCATGTTTCCATAATTCTTGCAACTCCCTCCTGAACTTCGACGTCTAATTTGACTGGCAACTGTTGGTCGTATGACGCTCATCTTTGTCCCTACTCATCCACCAAATGAACACGAACAATGCAATCTCGAAAACTGTGACAACTACCATCAGCATAGCGCCTCCTTAAAGCTTTTCAAGAAAATGAAACGTTACTATGGGTATGTCTATATGCCCAACACCGAGGTTCGCGTCTTGTTTGCGGTTGCTGCGACACCTGCATCCGTGGCGTGCAGAGAATCGCGCGCTTTCCTCCGTCCCATATTTGCTGAGCCCATTCAGCCCAGCGGCGGCTTACCGCGAGCTGCTTCTCATTCGACTTCGATACAGTGCGCTGCAGCAGTCGTATCCTCGACTACCTCCGGCGTTTCCACTGGCGCACGCTCATCAGACATTTGCACGTCACTATGTATATGTTTTCTCTGGAAAGCCGCTTCGAGGATGCAGAACCACGCCTTTACCTCTTGTCTCACCCGTTGATAGGGTTTTATAGATGTATGGAGAGAATTACCGTTGATATGCTCTGCGTCAAAAGGGTCGAAGAGAAGAAATATAAGGGGTTCTGGCTCGATTTCTGGAGTAGCTGGTTTAATGGGCTGTACTTGGATGAGTCGCCGCACTTTCAGCAGCAAGAAACTCAGCAAGAAACTGGACCACCTCATACACAAGTCGTCAGCCGGCGGATACAGCAAGATGAGTGGCTGACACCAGACAGAAATCTTCTGCGGGTGGAATCGGGGTTTCCGAATGAAGCGAGCAACTCGTTTTTTTATTTTGACAGTGAATAGGCACAGTTCCTTCGACCTGTAGAATATGAGACTGTTTGCGAGCCTGCGGACGAGGAATTGGCTATTTCAGCCGAATTCCTGAAGAGAAACTAGAGCCATAGAAGTATACATGCTGGAGCGCACGCGGGTTCGTCATGTTGAGGAAATGCCAAACTTCCAAGTGCTTCAGATTCGACGCGACCCATGCAAGCTTTTGCCAGGATTCCTCTCGTTTCCATCGAGACGCTCGTCCGCAGAGATTTCTTACCAATTGCTATGCCGTTAAGAGTCAAAACATGTATTTAGGTAGAGATTTAGTCAGTGCAAATGATAAGCTACACACTTGAAATCTCAACGCAAAGCGAGGAAACCCGAGGCAGTGCTCTGCGCTGCGTGACCGCTTTGCCGTTTGCACACGGCTGCCTCTCCCATCTTTAAAGAGCAAACACTGCAGCATACCCGCCGTTCTTCTCGTCGGGGTCTTATTCTCTCCCTTCTCATACCTCGTCATCTCACCTCACCTCACACTCAATCAACCACCAAATCTGAAACAAAAACAGCCATCCATGCTCCAACATGAATCCCAAGCCGAAGCAGCCCTCTACCGGTAGGTGCGCCCATTTTCAAACGCCATGGGCTTATCTCGCCAAGCTCTCACTAACAAAATGTTTTCTTTTCTTTTCCACAGCTCGCGCACCGCCCGCCGCCGCCGCCGTCGGTCCCGGCCTCGGGCCCACCGGCGGCACGCACACGGTTTTCCCACTTTGAGGAAGCTTGTCGAGCGCTACTGCACCGAGCGCTGCAAGGCATTGATGATGGAGCGCCAGAGGGAATTAGAGCTGGCTAGGAAAGAGGCGTCCAAAAAGCCGGCAGGGAAGCCACCGGACGTGCGAGTCGTTTACCAGCTTCCGGAGCGGTCGTTTGTGGATGGCCATCGCAGCTGGCGCAGAGCTCGTGCTTACCTGGGACATGGCGGGGATCAGCCGCATCTTTGCTGCCAAGGCCCGCCTTTGAGCCACCGAATGCTCTCACACCAGAGAATCAGGTCGTCAGGAAGCGTCGCCCTCAGCTGGCAGCGCATCATCACCACCGGTCCTTCCACGGGCCGGAAAACAACGGCCAGGTTATGAGAGAGCGAAGAGAAAGCAATCAGAGAATCAGAGAACAGGAAAAGTGTGACCAGAGCTTAGCATAGATGTTCCCTAGTCTATCACCAAGCAGACAATACAGCCTCACCTCACAACCAAACTCCATGCTATCAGAACTCATATTAACATCGTAGTGGTATTAATTACTTTCTTTTATGCAAAAAGTCTTCGACATGTGGTATCTTTTCGTGCTATACAAAAACACGCAATGCCATACTCTAAAATAATCCAAATAATAAAAATAGAAACGCCGACGCTATGCAGCTTTTGTAAAAAAGAAATAGCATCCTCATCAATCATTCCACTCTCCACGCACATACACCGGGATACCATAGACTACCACGGCTGCCGCGTTCAAGTAGCGGAACCGGCACGCATCTCTCGAGCGCGCCACAGCCTCCACTAGGCTCTGCTTCACACCAGCTTCGGCACTCTCGTAGCCTTCGTCCGCCTGCTGGTTCTTTTCTATGAATGCGCCCTTGTCGAACAGACCCCATTCCTCAAAGGTACGTCCGGCAAAGCGGTCGATATCGCGATCAGTCACGTCCCAGAGGGTGCCGACGACGGCGGGGCAGCCCGCCATCATGTAATTCCATACAGGGCCGTAGCACTCAAACTCGCCGGCTTCTGTCAGCGCGGCAGAAGAACATCCCATAAGGAATGAGGCCGGCTTGCACTTGTCGAGCTTGCGAATCGTCTTGCCACGAATGTACTGCGCACCGCTGCCGTGGCCAAAGTACAGGAACACGTCCGACTTGCTGAGTGCCGTCTCGAACTCTTCTTCCAGCGGAGCTCGGTTGACGATGCTCGTCCAGCCATCCAGCCCAGCAGTAAAGGGCTTTTGGAAAAAGGTTTGCGTGTTCTTGAGATCGGAGGATGGGTTCAGCATGTAGGTACCCGCGGTGGAGGAGACGTAGTGTCCGGGCAGGGAATCGCCTGCAGCCTTATCCTTGGGCGGCATGTTCGACTCGGTGATGAGCTGGCGCAGGCAGGCAAGAGAAGGTACTCGCGAGACTGCGAGTCCTTCCATACAGGGAAGAGACTCCCACGGGAAAGCATGCAGCGCCTTGTCCAGAACGAGAATAGTATGCGCACCCTCTTCACGGGCACCAGCGCCCTCTAAGGCACCATAGTATCCCTTGAGAGCGTCATACATCTCCACAACCATGGCGTCAAAGTCGATTTCGTCGTAGGCGTTGCGCTCGCCGTGGAACTGCAGAATGTCCACAATAAAGTAAAGAAGATCATTGAGGGCCTCGTCCAAATCGCATTCAGGATCCCTAGGGTCACCAAGTCCAATAAACAAGTCGAGAATCCTGGGGTCCAGAGTCACGCTGGCGGGCTTCGTTGTCTTTTTGCCCCGAACCTGGATGCGCGACGGCAGATGAGCATCGAGCATCTTCTGTACATTCTTTTGGAAACGAGCTAGAAGGTCCGCGCGGCGCTGGTGCTGCGAGAAGATACCCTTGAAGCCGCCAAGCCAGGTTGTCTCAATTTGCATCAAACACTCCTTGAGGCGCGTGTCCAAACCTTCACGCTCTGCCCACCAGGCGTTTCGCTCACCCTTGAGGCTAAAGTCACGAGCAGAGTGGCTTGTCTCGTTGGCGAGCTTGATGATTTCGAGAAGCTCCTCCTTTCCATGTTCAAAGTTATACACCTCGGAGTCGGCGTCGCGCGAGTTGGCGCGCTCCAAAGGCAGGCGGAGAATAAAAGGGCTGTGGCCAGCCTGGAACTTGGTCAGACACAGGTCGTGGTGGTTGTCGCTGAGAGACACCGAAATGACGCTCCAGTTCTTGGGGACCATTTCAATGTAGCTCTTTTGGAAATTGGCCATGTCTGAAGTGGGTGCCAGGCTAGCTCTGCGTGGGCCAGCACCTTTTCTGATCTCAGACTCGTTGGGGGCTGCTAGAGCTGCGGCGAGAGTCTTTTGCTCTCTGCGCCAGGTGACGTTGTGGGCCAAGTCGACAGCAACAGTAGCGAGGCCAGAGTGGGCAATAGACTTGTGCTTCGTTCCAGAGGTAGCAGACAGGAGAATAATGGTATTCTGCAACATGGCAGAGATGCGACGGACCATGCTGCTGTCCGACTTGGTCATGGCGGACGCATGTGCCTCGGCAAGCATTTCTTGTGCTTGCTTCAAGGCTTCGGCAAACGCGGGCGCGTCTTCGTCCTTGATTGCCTTGCCGCGGTTGGCGGCCATGGGTCGCCCACGCTTAGCAGGAGACTTGAATGGCGAGCAGCCATCGGCAATCTTTTCGACCAATCCAGCGATTGATGGGAAAGAAATGGTCGAGTCTTGAATCACAGAGAAGACGGGATCAGAGATTATCTGCTCCATGCTGTATCCGATGAGCGAAGTCGCCGTGGCCACTTGTTCTTGGTAGGTAGTGATATCCGGCTTGGGTAGCTCCTTTGCCTGCTTGAGTAGAATAAGGGCTGCAGTCCAATCTTGCTGACGAATGAGACCAGTCGCGCGAGACAGAAGCACAGACGCGAGAAGCGAAGCTTGATAAATATCGACAGGCTGCTGCTGAACAGACTTAGGAACTGGTGTGACGGCTCTCGATGCTGCCGCGGCGCGCTTTGTGACCCGTGGTTTGGCAGGTGCTTTAGCCTTTGTCGCCCTCGTTGATTTGGTGCGCGAAGGTGCTGGTGCAGACTTTTCCGTCTCCGCAATCTCTTCTTCCTTGTCCGCAAGAATGTCGTCGTTTAAGCCACGAGTTCCCATCTCAGCCATCTGCAAATAGTCGATGGCTTTTTCGTTTTCTCCAATATGCGAATAGTATTCTCCAAGCATTTGCGCAAAGCGAATTTTGGAAGCTGACATGTCTTCCGGCAGCATGTCGGCCAGCGCATTGAAGTGAGTGGCAGCCTTTTCCTGGTCTCCTGCTCGCAGATAGATGGAACCAGTCCAGGCAGCGACCTCTGCGTTGTATAGTGTAGATTGGGAACTCGCAGCAATCTTCGAGGCGGTGTCGGCATAGTAGGCTGTTTCCTGAAACATGCCGATGTGAGCATATACGGATGAAATCTGGAGGAGACTGCGTATCAATGGCGATGCCAGTGCCCAGACGCGCGGCCCAACAAGGCTGACCCTGGCATCCTTGACGGAAACCGAATCCATACTTGTGTCGGAAAGAGCAGACTCGTTTCCAGCAGCGGCAGTTTCAAGTTTGGTCCAGTCGTGAGAGAGCATTCGTACACTCTGTTTAACGTGGTTCAGAGCTTCCTCCACGTTGCCGGATTGCAGAGAGAGGGACGACTGCAAAAGCGAAGCTAAACAAACAGTCGTGGTAGCTTGAGCCTTGTTTGCGGCCCATGATGACTGAGAACGGCGGCAGATGTCGTTGAGTGCAGAAATGGAAAGATTCGCATCATCCATGCTTCCAATGCCAGTAAAGTATTCTGCCTGCGCCATGTTATACGCCACCGAGACGCTTGGTGCGACATCATCCTGCTGTTGAAGAAGCCCCTTGGCCTCGTCTAAAGCATCCAATGCTTTAGTGTAGAGGCCGGTGCTGATGTATTGAGAAGCCAGCTGGCTCTGGCGGACGATGAGCGCGCTGCTGGTAGTCTGGCCATGGCCGGCAAAGAGCTTGGAGAGAGACACAAGCAGCTGTGAGATCTTTAGCTGCAGAAGGTGCTCACCTCGCAAGCCAGCAAGGTGGCCGAGAGATTGAAGGTAGTCTTGAAGCGCTTCAGGGTCATCGATGACCTTGTATATGCCGCTCTCCGTTTGGCAAGATCCAACCATATTGGCCCAGGTGTCGATAGCTTCTGGGACGGCAGACTTGGACAACTCATCAGCATCGAGAACTGCTTGCACACTATGGTGCCAGTTCAGCAGATGCGGCATAAAACTAGCCAGGCCCGCATCCTCGCCCTTTTCGTCGGCTTGGGCTTGGCGCAGACAAACTTGGAGATGCGGATGGATGGTCACGACTTCATCCTCGTTGCCCAAGTTTTGATATAGAACATGGAGTAGTACACGCAGTCGTCGAATCGGGTACTTGTCGGGAGTGTAGATTCGTAACAGCGCAATCAGGTTCGGGTCCTGAAATTGCAGTGCACTACGAGAGGTGGTGCTGAGATGCATCAAATGCTCTAGAACGGCGGCACGCTCTGTCTCGGGTAGAAAGATGGTCCAGTCAGTCCAGGACTTGTCGAGCTTGGCGACCGATCGAAGAGTTCTCGACAGCATACTGGATTTGCCATTCATGTTCCACGCTATGGTGGGAGCCTGAGTAGCCAGTGCGGCGGAAACGTCCTTCAGGATACCATCTTCAGCCATGCTGGTGCATATCGATCTAAGGGTTTGCACGGCATCATCTGTTCGTCCAGATCCCTTGCACATGTCGGCGAAAAGCTCAAGTTTTGTGGAAAGCTGCGCTCGCTCCCTTTCTGCAGCAGACAGATCCTTTACCGTATCAATCGAGCGGCTGAGTGTCTGTAGAATCTGCTTGTTCTCCTCCCGCTTTCTTTGAGAGTGTTTTCGAAGCTGTGAGAACTTTGCAAAGTATAGACTAGAAATTTTGACGAGGTAGTTGTTGAGTTGCTCGATCTTGGCGGACGATTGCGAGGGGTCACTGAGCGTTTCGAGGAGAGCCGAACAATGCTGCAGCGCTTCGTCCAGCTGCTGCCAGTCAGCCGCGGCTTTTTGAATGTCGCACTTGACAACCATGAGAGTCGCATCGAATGTTTGACCAGCTGTTTTCATGACAACCTGGCGGCGTTGGTCGAACTGCAGAATATGCTTTGGTGGCGCATCTTTATTCGGAGCGTTTCCAAGCCAGCGGCGGACGAAGCGAGGGTAGC
Organism: Aphanocladium album; assembly: GCA_029218145.1. Lineage (NCBI taxonomy): Eukaryota > Fungi > Ascomycota > Sordariomycetes > Hypocreales > Aphanocladium > Aphanocladium album. The sequence goes on along the minus strand of JARDXD010001450.1, from coordinate 32,779 downwards.
GAAGAATGAACGCTTTGAGGATGTCATCGAGAGTATCTGGTCCGCGGCTTTCGGCTTGTGATGGGTTCATCGACTCCATGAGGCGACCAACAACCGAGCGTCTGGCCACTGATAAGCTATCCAGGAGCTCATTTAGCTCCGAAACGGTACCACTCAGGCTACCATCCAGGCTTTCCAGAACTGATTGGGCCAGCTCCTCTGTCTCTTCAGTAGCCTTTGTCTGTTTGAGAACGGCAGCAAGAAGCCATGCGCAAACAGAGGCATAGCGCACCATGGCCTCCTCGGGGGTCTCAATGGTTGCTTTCAGCTTGCCAAACCACTCGCAGGCATCGTTGTATTTCTTTGCGGTGTAGGCTGACGTACCCAGAATCTGGTAGATTGTTGAGATAGGGGCATTCGGCGAGACACTCGGGGTATAACCACAGGCTTTGGCGAGCTGCAAAAGCGCATCTACGGAAGCCGCCATAGTTTTGTAAAGTATGGCGTCATTCGAGGTAAATCGTCGAGCAAAGGCACGGAGGCAGCGTGAGAGAGGCGACAGCAGCTCCTCATCGAGCTTGCCAGCATGACCACCTATTCTCCACCACCTAAGTTGGCAGGTGAAAGCCAGTGTCTGGAGCTCAAAAGCTGCGAGTGGCGACGGGCTGACACGCGGCTCGACCGCAACCGCATCCTCCTGGCTGGAGACGCTGGGCGCTAGTGACAGCACCAGCTGGGAAAGCGACGCCAGCTGGCGCGCAGATTTCGAGGCTTCCTTGCTCCCAGTCTTGGCGAGCGCGGAGAGAAGCTTGATGGGTGATGAGGCCTGCGTATCCTTTAGATGAGGAAGCGCAGCCTCGATGTGCTCTGGCCGCTTTGACGATGCGACCAGCTTCAGCACTTGAACTTGGCAAGTCGTCACGGCGGCGAGAAAATGCGGCGGTATGGGTGTGTGAAAATTGAGGAGATCGGAAATCGTTGTCGGAGGCTCTGCCGCTGCCGTTTTGGCCGTCTTCAATGCGGTGGCGGGGGGCTTCGCGGCCACGTCCAGTCGTCGGTGCAGGAGCCGCAGCTCTTTGAGCGCCTGCTCGTTCATGCCTATGCCAATGAGCTTACCCACGAGCGCCGACATGCCATTTTCAATCTGAAGGTCGGTCTGGTCGTGCGTCAGGAGACCTTTTTGCCCACGCAGGCAGGCAAAGGCCACGCGAGCGCATTCCGCCGTCGCCAGGCACCCGGTCGAAGGGCCCGAGGACTGTTTTGCTGTCTTGGCGACTACATTGGGCGATGTGGCAACTCGGTTCAGGGATCGCGGCTGAATTGGAGAAAGCGGTGCTGAGAGAGACCGTCGAAGCGTGCGCTTGCCTGGCGCAGGACCCTCTGTCGTCGTCGTCGTCGTCGCTGCCGTTGGTTTAGAAGGTGTCGAGGCCGGCTGAGGCTTGGCCGCGTCGGTGAGAGCTTTGATAGTAGAATTGATAACATGAGTCGCCAATGCCGTCTTTTCCTTTCCGCTCAATTGCTCGGTCGCTGTCGTCGCGCTCGTCTTCGCCCGGCCGGTCGTCTTTGTTGTGGAGCGTGCGGCAGCGACCTTGGTCTTGGACGCTGGCGCGGTCGAGGCAGATTCGGTATCGGAAAGGAGAAGCTCCTTGATTGTGACCACGGTGGCGGGTGTGCATGTGGTGGTGCTCGACACGGCTGTTTTGACCGCGTCGGCCTTTTCTTGTAATGAAGTCATGGTAGGTGTGTGTGTCGTGTCGATGTGTTATGAGAATGCGGTAGTATGCATGTCGCCTTTTGTTGCAGCAGAAGCAAGTAAAGCAAGAAAGTAAGAAATAGCCACGCGAAATGCAAATAAATCGACTCGCAGGATCGGATCGAAATCGATCCCAAAAAGGCCGATATTGAATTGGTGCAGGGCTTAAAACAATTAAAGATACAGTCCAAGCTGTGCTCAGCAATAATGTCCAAGGCTACGACGAGACTAGCGTGCATCGTCGCTTGTGTGGGGCTAAACATCGGACGTTGTCTGGGGCAACCGGTCGGCGCCGCATGAAAAAGAGGGCTGCATATGGAAAATGTTCTAGTAGGGGCGACGACGTCAGACAAGAAAGCGCCAACCGAGATATTAGAAAAAATCCCGATCACCGCAGAAAAGCTTTCGCTAGCGACTCTGCAGCGTATCCGACATGATTGCGCAACGGCTCGCCACCCGCGTGACGGCGGCGGCGCAAACTACAAAGCCATCCATCTTCCGAGCCCTCGCCGCCCACCGCACGACGACAACCTGCCCGTACAGCACGCAGCCGCCGCACGCCTACCCGACCGTGACCGACAAGGGCTTCTGGAAGTCGCTCGTGCCCAAGCCGCTGCGGCGGGAGAACCGGCCGCGGCGCAGGGGCGGCAAAAAGGCCAAGGAGTGGAACCCCGTGACGTACTTTATCGTCATGTTCCTGTTTGTCGGGTCCATGTCGATCCAGATGATTGCGCTGCGCAACCAGACGAGCCGGTACATGCGGCAGGCGAGCGTGCGGCTGCAACTGTTGAGGGAGGTGGTGGAGCGGATCCAGAACGGCGAGGACGTGGACGTGGAAACGGAGCTGGGGACAGGCGACGAGAAGAAGGAGGCCGACTGGGAAGAGGGTACGTTTTCATATCACACAAAAGGCTTTGTGACGTATGGTGATGGCAGGACGAAGATGCTAACGTTGTGAATAGTGCTGCAAGCGATTGAAAAGGAAGAGGCCTTGAGAAAGTCGGCGCCGAAGGAATCTACAAAACCCAAGACGGAACGAGCGCCACAGGCGACACAAGCACAAGCAGCCACCACACCAGCACAAACTTCAGAACAGGCATCGACAAAGAGTACAGGCTTTGGCAGCTTCTTTTAAGCATGATGAAAGGAAAGAAACGCCATGTTTAATTCGTAAATGCATAGGTCTATATGGATGTATATTACACTGTACAACACCACTTTTTATTATGAGAGCATATCCTTGAATACATTGGCGTTTTGTCTTGGCACATGCGGTTTCGCCGCGTCGTGATAATGTTGGGCGTCCTTGCGCAGCTCCTCAATCAACACGGGCAGCAACTCATTCGTCATCAGCTCGGTGCGTACGCCCAGCTCGCCGTGCTGATTTGGGTCCAGATCTCCAAAGATCTGGTCCTCGCCGCGCACGCCGCCCGCGTTGATGATGGCAATGGGCATGCCGCGGGCCTTGGCCTGGCGGGCGAGGCGCCATGCCGAGTAGGTCGCGAGCGAGGTACCCATGACCAGTAAGCGACCAGAGGCGTTGACAGCGTCCTCGGCGGCATTCTTCACGGATGTGGCGATGCTCTCGCCAAACATGACGACGTTGGGCTTGAGGATGCCGCCGGTGCTGGGGGCCGTCCATGCGCCGTCCTTGTCCGTCTCGACGACCTGCCGGTGCGAGTCGCTACCTATTTGCGGCTTCTTTAGGCACTTTGGGCACGGTGGATATCGAAAGGTCGTGTAGGGTGCGTCGGGGAGGTCGACATCACCGTCTGGGTTGGTCTTGATGCCGCGACGGTTGCGCTGCGCGGGATCTTCCGAGCTCAGCGCGCCCGTTTTCAACGCCTCTTGCAGGAACGCATCCCAGCGCGGGTTCAGCCTCGCCAACTCCCTCTGAAACTCGTTGCGGTCCAGCTCCGACTTGCAGCTCGTGCAGACCACCGTCCGCAGGTAGCCGTGGAGCTCAATGGTGGGTATTTGGGGGTGCGCCTTGTGGTGGAACGAGTCGACGTTTTGCGTGATGACGGAGCTCAGCAGGCCGAGGCCGCCCATGTCGCGGACGGCATAGTGGGCGACGTTGGGGGCGGCCTTGTCGGTGGTCGACCAGCCGAGAAAGCTGCGCGCCCAGTAGCGCTTGCGGCTCTCGTGGCTGCTGAGGAACTCGTGGTAGAAGATGGGGCGGTAGGTCTTGTTGACGCGGTAGGTGCCGTTGACGCCGCGGTAGTCGGGCAGGCCGGAGGCGACGGAGAGGCCGGCGCCGGTGAGGATGAGGGTCTTGGAGGAGGATGGCGAGGAAGAGGCGGCGGCGAGGTGCTGGGGGAGCGGCGCGGCAAAGAAGTTTTTGAGGGCGGCAATGGCGCCGGGGATGGTGGCGGCCGAGGACGGAGCGACGGTCGGCGCCGCGAGGATGTCCGTGTACGGAATCCGCAGGAGTGGTTTCGGCATGTGAGCAGGTGTAGCAGGGGGGCCGGTGGTTGGCTGTCGGCGGTGTAGTGTGGTGGTGGTTGTGGTGGTAAATAGGTGAGATGAGGTGGGTGATGTGGGCTGTGACGTAGTTGTTGGTGTGGGGGAGATGGTGGAAGCAAAGAGAGGAAAGCCAATTGAGCAAGGAAAGGGGGCTATTGAAAGACTGTGAGATTTATGAAGCTTTGGACGATAAACTTCAAGTATTGACTCCCTGATAGGGGGCTTGGAGCTTCTTGTGGCGAGACACGGACTTGGATGAGATTAGATGGACACTGATCAGATTTCCAAGACTTGTCGAAGGCTGCTCCGCATGAGCTGCATATGGCCCCACAGCGCTGTGAACCACCAAGAGCTGCAGGCTTCAGTTGCTGCAAGCCACTGAAAATGGTGTAGGTGGAATGACTTAAACGTTAGACGTCATTGGGCGGTGTTGCGATTGCGATTTGATGTTTTGATTCAGATGGAGCATCGTATCATATCGTATCTTATGGTGCCTCAGAGATGCACATGCACAGAGGGTTGCAGCCGTGCTTGACAAGCTAAACTACCCTATTGGCTTTTAACCTCTGCCCTCATGTGCAATCTTGAGACGAGGTACGTACCTCCCGCACCAGACCCCATCTCTTCCCCCAGTGGAGGCTCCAGAGGTCGCGGCGATGAGTCGGTCTCCGTTTCCAGGCTCAGGCCACAAACGTGATGGCTTGCCTTGCCCGCCGGAATAAAGCGGTACGGGCAATTGGTTTTCTTTCCGGCCCTTCCAGCGACCTTGGCCTTTCCCTTTCCAATTCAAGCATTCTTTGGAGTTTTCAAGATTCATTTTCCGCCGCGGCTCGAATCTCTATCGCATTTTCGTCTCTGGTTCTTCCTCCCGCAATCTGCTCACCAGCTACCTACAGCACAGTATAGCACCACCCACAGCTCCAATGCACCGAGTTCCCCGCTGCTGTCGCTGCCCACCACCTTCGTTCGTCTAACCAGCATCCTTCGTTTACGCTGTACCTAGGTAGGCAGACGCAGGCAAACGGCGCATCCTCTCCCGTCGCCAGCTGCTGCGTGAACATTTGCTACCGCCCACCACGACATCACTTCTCAATTGCCTCGCCCACCGCCATGTCCCGTCAGGCTCGTCGCTCTGGTCGCCTGGCGGTAGCTTGGTACCTCTCGGTGACGCCATCCTCGTCCCCCGGCGCCGCTACCTCAGCAGCAGCGATTAGCGGCGGTGCCACTATCAGCGCTGGAGCCCCCGCGGGAGGCTCTTCTGCGGGGGCTCTATCATCAGCGGCCGGCACTATTCCCAGCGCTCTGATTAGCGGCAGCACCACTGCGCAACGCCCTGACGCGGCCTGTACATCAACGAGCACATCCACCACGTCCACCACGTCCAGCTCAGCCTCGTGCCGCCCTCGCTCGTCGACGCGACGCATACCACACCGAGACCTCCAGCCTGGCCTCATCGACGCCCAGTCCCTTACCTCCCATACCCCTCGTCACCGCACGCTGTCCTCTTCCTGTCGCTCTTGTTTCCTTCCTCTCTCGCTCTCCTCCAACCCGCCCTTCTCTTCTTCCTTGCTATCCTCCATTCGATTCTACCACGTACACTCGGCCGCATCCCATCTCGAATCCAAGCTCTCCTCCGCCGTCCTCCTCCACCTCTCGCCCGCTCCCCTTACGCGCCGCCGCCTGCGCAAGCTCGTCGTCGCCATGGGCCACTCCCACTCGCACGGCGGCCACTCCCACGGGGGCGACAACGCCTACCTCGTCTCCGGCCGCAAGAACGACCCCGGCGTGCGCATCACCCGCATTGGCCTCCTCTCCAACCTGCTCATGGCCGTCGCCAAGTTCATCGGCGGCTGGGCCTTCAACTCCAAAGCCATGGTCGCCGACGCCTGGCACAGCATCGCCGACATGGCCTCCGACATCCTCACTCTCGCCACCGTCTCCTGGTCCATCAAGCCCCCCTCCGATCGCTTCCCGCTCGGCTTCGGCAAGGTGGAGAGCCTGGGCTCGCTTGGCGTCTCCGGCATGCTCCTCGTCGGTGGCGTCTACATGGGATGGGACTCGGCCATCAGCCTCTTCACACACTTTGACCCCGACACCGCTCACCACATCCTCGAGCACGTCGGCCACGGTCATGGCCACAGCCACTCCCACAGCCATACAGATCTCGGCATCCCCAGCGTCCACGCCGCCTGGCTCGCAGCTGGCACCATTCTCATCAAGGAGTGGCTCTACCACGCAAGTAAGTGGCCACGCGACCAGTCACGCGAGTTCTCTCAACAGCAAGTAATCAAAACAGCTAACACACAAGCAGCCATGAAGATTGCTCGCGAACGCAAGTCCTCCGTCCTGGCCTCCAACGCCGTCCACCACCGCGTCGACTCCCTCACCGGCATCGTCACCATGGCTGCCGTCCTCGGCGCCAACGTCATTGACAACGCCGCTTGGCTGGACCCCGTCGGCGGCCTGCTCATCTCCATCATGGTCGTCCACGCCGGCTTTGCCAACACCAAGTCGGCCCTCTACGAGCTCATCGACCAGACCATCGACGCCGACGTCAAGGGCAACGTCCGCAAGCAGGCGCAGGCCTCCCTCGCCAACGTCTCCGACGGCCACGAGGCTGAGCTGCGCGACGTCTCCGGCGTCAAGTCGGGCCAAAACTACCTCGTCGACCTGGAAATGGCTGTGCCCAGCGCTTGGAACATGGGTGACCTGACCGAGGTCGAGAATGCCGTCCGCACGCAGGTCGGCGCCAGAGTCAGAGGCGTGCGCCGCGTGCGCATCCGCTTCGTCTCCAAGGATGCGCCCGTCAACGAAAGGTTTGACGAGTTTGTCTACACCAACCTCGACGCGGACCCCGAGGAGCACGACCACAAGCATGAGAACGGCACCAAGGAGCCGCACAATCACAAGCATTAGCATCATATATACTGTGTAATATGTAAAAGTTTTTGGCTGAAGATGCGAGCCATCTGTCCGTCTTGTTCACATTGTCCGTCTTGTTCACATTGTCCGTCTTGTTCATGCTTTTCGCCCAATTTCAAAGGGCCAAGTCGTGGCGTTTGCTGCGATCGTGTCGTAAAAGCGATCAGTGACAGTGATGTCGATGAAAAACTCTTTGAAGAGAATGCTGTTGCAGTCTGCTTGCCATGCGCGCGAGACTGTCTTGAGTTTTGTCAAGGAGCGAGTGTCAGTATGCCCTAAAATTGCGAGCCGAAGCTCAGTGCTCAGCGAAGCAATGCCCTGTCAAGAAGTCAGTGATGAGCATGACGCAAAGCTTCATTTTCTGTACCTTTGGCATCTCGCCTAAAGACATCCTCAAATCGTACTTTGGGTGCTTTTGCAAGTGGAAAGGTTAAAAAAAGAGAGGAAGCAAAGTGAAGTGAGCGCCTCTTGACCAGATAATGTTGTGTACGCAAATGGCTGCGTTTGCAGATTGACTACTGACGTGTAACTCGCGTGTACAAGGACCCTCAGCAGCCTAGCCGGGCATATGCCAGTCGAAAAAGGACAAAATCGCGTTCCCTTGAGCGATGGAATCTCTTATTCAGTCGGCGGGTCGAAACTGGCCCGCGTTTGTCATGAAGCTCACCTTTGCCAACTCCGTCATTTTCTCCTTGCAGCCTCGTGTTGTCACATTGAGACCACGGAAAGAGGTAGGCATCTGGATCTTCCTTGAATAGGTCGGACGCTCAACGAATCAGTTCAAAGCTGTCCTCTCCAAAACTAGGGAGAAAAACTTGCGTCACCACCTCACATACTTTGGATGAACAACGCCACATTTACGCCTAGTAAAAAGTCTAACAGCTGCACGACGCAGCATAAAAATTACTCGACGTGCTGCAAATCGATTGCCATTCGCACCGATTTTCTTCATCTTCTTTACGAAAGCTCAAATGTACGGTCATTTCAATCTCTTTCCTCTCCTGCCAGCGGAGATAGGATTACAAATATGGGAGCTTGCTATAATGGACAGGGACGAGATAGCAGGTGCAAATTTCTTTCAAATCTTTCCCAGCGGCGCAGATTCTTACCAGTCTACTAAGTCTGTATACTTCGGACCTCCACCGTTATGCCCAGCTTGCACCGATTGTAACGAATACTCAAGCTGGTCATGGCAACACCATAGAGGGTCATACTCTTTAGTTGACAGCGGCTTGTGGGAGGCATGCAATGAATCACGGAGTATAATGAATCGGATGGTTGATCCGTGGTATAACAAAGCCGAAACCTCGACTAAAAACCCAAGGGTGGTAATTCTTCCGCCTACGACTGGAATTGCTGCAGATTCGTACCTCAACACTCGACGCTTTACCTTTCCACCAAATAAGGACTTGTTCGTGTTTGGACTAGGCGGGTACTACCGCGCATTAGCATGCGGAACCCGTTTTGTCGACTGTGTCGGCGTGTTCCCTGTTCCACCAATGCTACGCTCTTTCACCAACGTTGCTTTCGAGATCAACGCGAAGTGGTTCAGGGAGGGCTACGTGACTTCACTGGCAACGGATACCGCAGAGATCCACGCGCTGACTTCCATTGCAATAAGACTATCTCGATATGTTACAATCTACCTAATCGATCATGGGCTCCGTCGACCAACAAGGCTGGTAGGAACCGCAGAGAATGCCAACACCAAAGTCTTCCGTGCCACAACTGGCCGATTCCTTGAAGTTACGGCGAATTACAAGTGGCATTACGAGGGCGATCGCGGTTTGGGGGATGTAACGTTACATGCCGGCTTCAGATTCGTCAAATACATGAGAGTCAGAATCAGTTCTGTGATGTACCAAGAAGAGGAATGGTATAAAAACGATAACCACGCAAGGATTGCATTGCTCGCCTGGGATCCCAATTAAGCGCACTTTTATTGCAAAAAAAATTTCCCTCGGCGATTTACGATAGTCTAACTAGTTAACGTCTGTCAGAAAGCAACCTCATTCTATCGCGACATACCCGCATTTGCAACAAGTTGCAGGCCGTTCTCCCATTTTCGATGATTTAAGTGTAAAGAAACACGAGGAGCCGAGCACGAAGCGAAACTACTGGCTCATCTTATTCCTTGAACTATGTAAGGGCGATTATTTTCTCCCAAGCCCGAGCGGCCTACAACAGCAAGTGGGACCTCCTGAGCTCAGTACAGTTGTTTGCCTGTGACTACGCCAATTGGAAGGCGTAGTGTCCATACTTTTATATTCTCAGCGCATTTTCGATTTCTTTTCTAACGATCCTTTTCCTCGCGCCCTGATCTCTAGCCCGCGATCTACATAGCGTCGTTTTGCGGACCTTGCACACTGCTCATGGCTAGAGAGAGCGGGTTTGCGATCAGACGACTGCGTCTACTTGTCTGGGTTCCCCGTGCATGGCTGAGACAGTGACTATGGTAGAAATACTCTCGATATTCTAGAAAGGAAGGCAAATGATAATTACACACTCAATTCTCCTTCAAAAATTAAGCATGATACTCGTAGTGTGACGGAAGCGCCCACCCTCCACCAAGAGGACGACCACGATTGGCCGCATCCGTCATCATCCCTGTGCCCGCTGTCTACCTGTGGCTAAAAAAGCATCAATTGTATATATATAGTCGAGTACGCTACTGGTATGATTCCCTTTTCAATTTAATTATGGTTCCTTCTAGTCGCCGGCCGGTGTTCTTCGTCTTTCCCCATCCCCCTCTCCTCTATAAGCGCTGCAAGCTCATTGGCCCTGCTATCGCACCGACGAGGAGGCTTGGAGGGGCAAAGCTGCGGGATCGGGCGGGTCTCGCTTTTAGGATATATACCTACTTAAACCGTTCAAAAGCTAACATGTACTCTTTCAATGACCATCTTAACAGCGAGATCTTTCAAAACTTTATTTGTGTTTAGCTGACCCTCCCGAAGATCCCACCGCGCGACGGACGTCATAACGCTGAAGTCATAGAGCTCCAGTTTTTTGCCCAGCTTCCAACGCCGCCACTGGTATAACTACGTCTGACGCAGGTGGACATCATTGATATTTATCTCTGGTTGCTGCTGTCGAAAATTCGAATTGGAATCGGAAGAAAACTGAATTTCCTTATACAGGTTGAAGGAGAAGAAGGAGAAGCACCGTCATGACTGCCGACAATGATAGCCCGCTCTACCTGGGCTTTGATCTTTCGACGCAGCAGCTCAAAGGTGCGCAATGCCTGCTGCGCCAAGTCAAATGAGCTGAAGTACGCTAACATTTACTCAGCTATTGTTGTGAGCTCTGATCTCAAGACCGTCGCGCAGGCCAAGGTCGATTTTGACGCCGACTTTGGCTCGGCGTACGGCATCAAAAAGGGCGTGCACGTCCGCGAGGAAACCGGCGAGGTCTACGCGCCCGTCGGGCTGTGGCTCGAGTCGCTGGACCTCGTGTTGCAGCGCCTCTCCGACACCATGTTTGAGCAGACGCCGCCCGTCAGCATGTGCCGCATCCGCGGCATCAGCGGCTCCGGCCAGCAGCACGGCAGCGTGTACTGGAACCGCGAGGCCGAGCGCATCCTCGCCTCGCTCGACGCCGAGAAGCCGCTCGCCGAGCAGCTGGACAAGGCACTGGCGCACGAGTGGTCGCCGAACTGGCAGGATCAGAGCACGCAAAAGGAGTGCGATGCGTTTGACGCGGAGTTCGGCGACAGAGAGCAGCTGGCTCAAGTTACGGGAAGTGGTGCTCATCACGTAAGTATTTCATCATCCAGACCATCCATTTCAGAAGCAGCCTGACAGAGTGCTGTAGCGATTCACAGGACCGCAAATTATGCGTCTTCGTCGCATTCGCCCTGAGGTTTATGCAAATACCTCCCGTATTTCCCTTGTTTCTTCGTGGCTTGCCTCAGTGTTGCTCGGACAAATCGCGCCCCTCGACGTTGGCGACGTCTGCGGTATGAACCTGTGGGACATGGCCAACCAACGTTATAGCCCGGAACTCCTGGCTCTTGCCGCTGGCAAAGATGGATCTGATGACCTCCGCGCCAAGCTCGGCGAGCCATGCATGGACGGTGGCCAATCTCTCGGTACCGTGTCCAGCTATTTTGTCAACCGATACTGCTTCAGCAAAGACTGTCAGATTCTGCCATTTACTGGTGATAACCCAGCGACAATTCTCGCGCTGCCTCTGCGGCCGCTAGATGCCATCGTGTCGCTCGGCACTTCCACAACCTTCCTCATGAACACGCCCAAATACAAGCCCGACGGCGCGTATCACTTCTTCAACCACCCGACGACAAAAGGACACTACATGTTTATGCTGTGCTACAAGAACGGCGGCCTGGCCCGCGAGCGGGTGCGCGATGCGCTGCCGAAGCCCGAGCCCGGCGGCACCGGCTGGGAGACTTTCAACAAGGCCGTGTTTGACACGCCGGTGCTCGGAATGCACAACAAAGACGACCGCGCCAAGATGGGTCTGTACTTTGACCTTCGCGAGACGGTGCCCAACATTCGTGCGGGAAAGTGGCATTTCACCTGCGACGCTGCTGACGGCAGCGGCCTGCGCGAGGAAGATTCAGATCAAGCCTGGTCCAAAGACACCGATGCCCGCATCATTGTCGAATCGCAGGCGCTGTCGATGCGCCTGCGCTCGCAGAAGCTCGTCCACTCCCCGCGCGACCAGCTGCCTGCGCAGCCGCGCCGCATCTACTTGGTCGGCGGCGGCTCGATGAACCCCGCCATCGCCAAGACGCTGGGCAGTGTGCTCGGGGGCGCTGACGGCGTGTTCAAGCTGGACGTGGGCGGGAGCGCGTGCGCGCTGGGCGGCGCGTACAAGGCCGTGTGGGCGCTGGAGCGATCCGAAGGCGAGACGTTCGACGACTTGCTGGCGGGGCGGTGGCAGGAGGAGGGCTCGATTGAGAAGGTGGATGTCGGATATCGCGAGGGCACGTATGAACAATATGGCAAGGTGCTCGGTGCGTTTGAGGAAATGGAAAAGAAGATTCTCGAGGACGAAGAGAGATAAAAGAATGTCACTGGCGAAAGCGAGTATGATGGTAGCTATAGTTTTTATTATATAATACACGAGATTTGGCATTCACCTCGTTTTCGGAGCTTATCTCACGTATTTGCTCATGAATCGTCTGTGGAAATCAGAACGCAAAAGATCCTATACGAGAGTTAGCATAGTCCTTGAGATTCAGGCGGTAGTGGCGGAAACTCACATTGACAAACTCCTTCTTTTTGCCCTTGTCTTCTGTTCCACGCGCTTGGTTCTTGAAGACGACGTCGTCGTCCCAGCGGCGCTTCATCGTAAAGTCTTGCTTATTTAGCAGAGGATTGCCGAGAGCAATATTGCGCTCGCGGGCGTCTTCCTCTTCTTTAGCGCGCTCGAGTTCCTACCTCTACCGTTAGCGCTAACCGTTTACCGTTGCGTCGTCACCAATAGCTCACCTCTTGCTTCTTCTTCTCTTCTCGCTCCCTGCGTACTCTCTCGAGTTCTCTTTGCAGCTCCGCGTCCTCATCATCGCTGTCGCTATCGTCGCTATCATCATCTTCTTTCTCATCCTCCTCGTCATCGTCGTCTGCGTCGATGTCCCGCGTCTCCTCCAATATCCGTCGTCTCTTGGCATGTATATCTTCTTCGTCACTGGCATCGGCGCTGCCGCTCGTGAGCAGAGGTCGCTTCGCAGCAGCATCACCGGCAGCAGACGTGTCGTCGCCGTCCTCTTCAATGGCCAGCGGCGCGCCGGTGCCCTTCTTCTTGGCGAAATGGGCGGCCTCGGCGGCGAGCAGCTCGGCGGCCAGATCGTGCGTGGTATCTTCGTCGTCGGCCGCGCCGCCCTGGCCCGCGCGGCGGTACTTGAGCTGTGTATGCGCGGGCAGGAGGCGCTGGTGGTAGGCCGGGCCGCGAAGGGCTTCCTTGCCACGAGCCTGCCGTGAGAGTTGAAAGGTTAGATTGCGCCAGTCATATCGCGGGGAATGGGAAACAAGTATTACCGGATCAAAAGTAGGTCTATGAGCTGTGGTCATTGTGTCTGAGTTATCGCACAGGCGTCAAAATGGTGACGGGATTTGGATGTGGAAAAAGAGGTGATCGATGTCGCAGGCTCCAGTGTTTGGTGATGCGTCTAATGCGGTTAGATGCTTGCCTGCGCGCAGTCAAAGAAGTGTCCACCGCCCGGCAGAATTTGCTTCTTTGCCTGAACCCATGTCAACCTCTTTCCAACCTTGATAATTCAGCGCCCAGGAAATTCTACTGGGAATTGACTGCTAAAATTTCCATTTATATTCGAAATGCCTCGAGAAGCAGAGCCATCGCTCAGCGAAAAGACTTTTGTGTCGCAGGCGCTGGCCGAGGGGTTGCGCCTGGACAATCGCAAGTTTGAACAATATAGGTCACTAAAACTCACATTTGGCGATGAGTATGGCATCGCTGAAGTGCAATTCGGCAAGACAAAGTAGGTTCTTTCCGGTCGCATCTCAATTTCCAATGCAAAATATTGACAATAACCAGAGTCATGGCGAAAGTCTCTGCCGAAGTCACTGTACCATTCTCAGATCGCCCGTTTGACGGTGTTTTCACAATTGCGTCTGAGCTGAGCCCCATGGCCGCACCGTCTTTTGAGGTGAACAGACCAACAGAAACCGAAGTTTTGCTATCAAGAATTCTCGAAAAGACCATTCGCCGGTCCGGCGCCCTCGACACCGAATCCCTCTGCCTCATTGCTGGTCAAAAATGCTGGTCGGTCCGCGTGGACCTGCACGTCCTGACTCACGACGGCAACCTCCTCGACGTCTCGTGCCTCGCCGTCGTCGCCGCGCTGCGCCACTTCCGCAAACCCGAGACGACCATGGAAGGCGGCGTGCTGACCGTCTACACGCCCGCCGAGCGCGAGCCCGTGCCGCTGAGCTGGCTGCACTCGCCATTCTGCGTGACGTTTAGCTTCTTTGGCGAGGACGGCGACGAGACGTCGGTGCTGCTCGACACGACGTGGCGGGAGGAGCAGCTGCGCACGAGCAGCTGCACGTTCAGCATGAACAAGCACGGCGAGATTTGCCAAATCTCCAAGCTGGGCGGTGCGGCCGTCGACGCGCCGCTGTTTGTGAGCTGCGCGCAGACGGCGCTCAACAAGACAAAGGAGTTTACGGATATGTTGGATCGGAAGCTGGCCGAAGACGCGAAGCGGAGGGATAAGGGCGGGCTAATGGCAGAGTTGACGGCGGAAAATGATAGATGATTTGTAATCTCTACAGAGGCGCACGACGCATGCATAACGAATTCGGACGTACAAATAGGAATCAAAAGTCTTGGAGATAATTCACGGCATACGCATCTCCGCTGAGACCGGCTTATGGTGTAGATATATCTGCGTGGGACCAGTGGCGAAAAGAGGAAAAGACAGAATCACTGCTGCATATCATTCGCCTAGGCCAAGGTTTCCTCCTGGAACCTCGGACATCAATTGAACTCCAAGTTCCAGCCAGCTCTCATATGGACCACATTACAAAATCAGGCGGGCGAAAGAGGTGTGAGACACCGACTATGTATAACAATGTTTCCCAGCTACTTAAATTTTCATAGGATGGCAGTCGAAAGGAGTTCTGGCTTAAAGGCGGGCAAAGCTACGCTTGTTAGTTACAACGGCGGCATGGGCTAGTTAGTGCTTCAACCTTCGATGTTGAATACATAAATCGGTGCACCTGTCGGACAAAGCAGTCATTAGTCATGGGACGATTGTGTTGATTGAGGAAAAAACTACTCCTTGGTATACCCTACTCCGAGGGACACCTTTAGGGTGTGCCTCCCGCAAAAAGCCGAAAAACGCGTACTAATTGACCTCTATGGCGGGCCACTTGTGGAAACGCGCCAAACCTATTCATGGCAACGACGCAGGGCAAAATACTAGTTGGCAGCCAGTAGAGAAAATAATGGTGGCCAAAACGGATGGATTGAACTGGTAGTAACTGGTCAAAAGAACGGGTCAATAATGCCCAGGCAAAACAGCGAGCGGTCAATATAGCGGCCAATACAGTGGCGTACAGTGGCCATTAGCTGAGTCTCTACACGGGTCACTACTAGACAGTGGCCGCAATAGTAATAAGCAATACAATGGGGCAGTGAAATGCATTCTCCTGCTTGGTGCATGTTACTATTGGTTTTTGTATCCACTGCTCACAAGATTCTGCTCTCCCCCGTGTGCTCCATGGCATTGAAGATTACCGGCGCTGATTTCAACTTGTTGGCCTGTTCCGCGGGGAACCATGCTGCGCACTGGATTGCTCCAGCGGCAATCATTCGCTCTCCTGCATGCATCACCTCATCTCCCGGCGCACTGTCCGCCAAAAGCTTAGGAGTCCACACACCCAGTGGCAACGACGACATGATCGCTGTACATCTCTGTACCATCTTCCAACCGTACCCCTCGGCAGCGACGAGAGCCGTCGACCTCGCCGTCTGTGCCATCAATGATCAGCTTCGAAGCACGCCCGAGCTGGTGCTGGGCGCCTTGGTCAATGGCTGCCTGTGTGAGGCTTTGCACCGCTCCGTTGCCGTCGCCCCAGCCGCTGCGAGGGTTGAAGTACGTCTGGTTGGCGCCGTCCCAATAGCTATCGCGAAGGACGCCGCCCCAGCGGGTTCTGGCCTTATCCGTCCTGATAATCTCGGACGCAAGTGTGACATTGAGTGACGTGTAATTGGCGAGAAACGTCTGCACCATGCCGTGATTCTCCACCTAGAACATGCCCGTCTGGTGGTAGTAGGGCTTATAGATCAGGTCGCGTCGCCACATCTCCCGAGCCTCAAGCGCCAGGGCCATGTAGAAGGGATCGGGATAGTCGGCACGGATGATCTTGTTCACATCCGCAGAGGCTGATGTGGGGTTTGGAAAAGGGCCGCTGTCGAGGAGGGTGACTTGCGAGGCGGGCAGGCGCTTGCGCAGCTCCAGTGCCGTAGCTGCGCCAAACACGCCGGCACCGACGATCAGAAACTTGTCGTCTGTCGCAGAGGTCATGGTCTGTCGCAGAGATCATGGTCCTGGTGGATGGTGAACAGAAGCGATTTGTTGAGGCTGGGCTGCTAGGAGCCTGACGGGCTTGGCTTCTTGTGATGCGTTGTCGATGAGACGTCCGCACGCAAAAGTAGAATAGAAACAGATGGAACAATTTACTCCGTCTGTCTAAGCCTTTATAGATGGATTGCTCTCTCGTTTCCTTGTTGCCTTGTCCCCTTGCGCTCTTGTCTCTTGTTGTTTGGTTGTCTCCTTGTTTCCCTATTTGTCTCCTTGTTGCCTCTTTCCCTTTCTCCCCCTGCGCGGCTTCGCTGTGTACCACAGTCGTCCCCACACCGCTCTGCACAGGCAGCCCATCACCCATATTCTCATATGATCCTGGCCTTTAAAAGCCTCCCAGCCCATCACCTTTAGCGCCATTCCGTATCTGCATAGGGTGTACCGTGTACTTGCTCGTACCGACTACCCAAAAGGGAAGCAGGACCATTGGAAGAAAAGCGGATTCGCACCCTTCGGGCATTGTTCTCCTCTTCCAGGCGCATAAAAGGCAAAGAATAAAGGTCTCGAAGGTGGAGATACAAGAACAGCCTGCTTTTTCGAGCCTCTCGCATCTATACATCATCAGCCCGGCCCTAATTCCATCACAAATGCACAAACGTTATGATGCCCAAGACACCGCGCCACGTCGGACCTTGCCTACTGGCATCTGCCCTGCCACAATTTCTGTCCTCTCCCCGTGTGATTCCCTTTTCCCTTTTCCTCCTCTCTTCTTTCCACAGATTTGGTAAATGCGGGCTGCGAGCGCTTCACATGTAGAAAAACAGAACAAAAACTAGATACACATTCGTCTACAAGGCTGCCTCGCTCCCCAGAAGTCTGGCTCCTATAAGGCAGTCTGGCGGCTATAAGGCTATAAAGAGCAGCCGTCGTATCATCGAGCCATGGCCCAGAGTCTACACAGAACCTTTCTGTCTCGACTAACTAATGAACAACAATGGACATTTCAAGCCTTATTACAAGCATTAGTGCCTTGATTCAGAACCACTACCTTTCCGCTTATCGAACCTGCCGTGGTACGTTCCCCTGCACTAACCAAGTTAGCATTTTGTGCCTGTTTCACGTCGCTGACCTTACTAGCCTCGGCCAGGGATGGAGCTTAAACATCCAGCCGCCACTTACACCACCGGCACCACTGCACCACCGGCACAAACGATCCAGCCGGTCGCCACCGCCGATGCCTCCCTCGCCTTTGATATATATTCGCAGCGGTCATCTGGCTGTAGACCATTCCTGGCGGAGAGTCTCGTTTTTATTCGAATGCTGATATCCTAATGGAAATGGCCGACTTTACTCTGTTGTATATTAGTCCTAGATTCGCCATGCCTGTTGAGGACTGCAGCGCGCTGGTGCTCAGTCAACCTGGCATTTAGATGGATATGCACAATGCTTGATTATATTCATGCTCCATAAACCTGTTTCTAGTACTTCTGCCGTTGCAAAGATCCATCCTTATGCTTGTACCCTTGTCCTGACAACACGGGTCTATATACTCATCGCTCTCCATGGTAGAAACAACCACACAGAACCTAAACACTACTGGCAGGCTCGAAGAACCATAATATCACATCATGTCGGCCATAGAGCAAACTATTCGCATAAGCTTAGAACTCAATCATTCTCCATAAGCCAATCAACAGTCTTCTCCCACCAATATTCCCTTTCGATTCGAACCACACTGTCTCCCGGAGGTTGGTCAGGGAGCTCTGCGTCCATCCAAATCCAAATCATTTGAACCACTCCCCATATGGGTGGACGCTCTGAGATCGGCGCAGTTGATAAGAGTAAAACTACAAATGCAGCAACAGGGCTTTAATGTGGGTGCATACCGACCGGCAGCTCGCTCCATCCGCAACAGTCTCGAACCAGTGGCGCGCCACCTTACGGTGCTCCTCGTGGACCGAAACAAGTCCGATAAGAAACACGGTGAAGAAAGGTGCCTGGGACGAAAATAGGCGGTCACTGCATGGCATCCTCTCAATGCAACGGCAGAGCACGTCCAGCTTTCCCAGCACGTTATGGTGAGTTCGTGGCAGCCTGTGATGTGATGTTAGATTCATTTCGACCTTTTTATCTAAAGGGACAGGCACTTTAAAGCAGCTGCGTAAGGTCTTACCAGAACAATCGACACATGAGGTAGATTTGCGCAGCCGTTCTCCAAGCTTCTGCTGTTAGCTCAGTAACTTTGGACGCGGTCTGTACATGGCCGTCGGAATGCAGCCTGCAGGATTCAAACAGTTCTTCGGCGGATTGGTGCCCGCTCGATATCTGTCACCATTGGACAAGTGTTTTGACTATCTCTTGTATGACTTTAGCTGCCTCCAGGTAGACTCGCGAGCCGGGGTCCTATTACGTTGGACTAAAAGCGCCGCCGAGGAGGTGTTGCGTCGAACTCACCTCGAAAGCCCGCGCGCAAAGCTGTGATATCTGAGCAAATATATGCAGCAGTCTTGGGCATAGACCTGTACCGCCAAAAATCTTGTACGCTTCCCTCTTGTCGCCCTCGATCAGCCAGCCGTACAAGCGCGCCAGGCGGTTGGCCACTGGTGGAGAGACAGGAAGAGCCAGGAACTCGACAAAAGCGACTCTATTTGCGAGGGCGGCACGTGCGGCGCTTGATTGGACGTTATTTGTCTTCCAGTATCGGTATCCAGGATCTGTGCTATCCAGAATCGATGTTGCCATGCGAATCCCTTGCAGCCACTTTGGGTTACAGTCACCTCTCTTTTGCATCTCCCAGTGCACGATCTAACAGACAATGCAGCACTGGCTGGAGCGGTAGTAGGGGGCGGCACAGAAATCATCGCAGACAAGAAACAAGAGTGCTGCGACGGTGGCCTCTTCCCTGCCTTACCGTGTCTTCTTCTCCTGCAGAGCTACACCCAGAAGATCCGTCGCGCTGTTGTGATAGGCATTGGCACGTTTTCGCAGGAACTCGTTGGTGGGTGGGTAGTCGAGGATGTACGCTGCAGTGGAGGCCAAGAGAATTTTATTGACGCATTCATTGCCATCAGCGATGGCAAGCAGCTGGGTAACCCAGAAATTGCTAGTTGAGAGGATAGTGCGTCCGGAACAAAACATATTCTTATCTTGATCCTATTAGCCTTAACATTGCTACGATTGAGTTGGTGAAATAGCAACTTACAGAAACCCAGGAGCCTTGCATCATAAGGAGCGAGTTTTGTTGTCCTACCAAAATTTGGTAAAACATAGGACGGATGTTCCATTGGCATCGCTGCTGCGTAACGACCGCGCTTTGCCCTCGCGCCTTGTTTGACTGGCCGATTTTGCCCTTTTGTGTTGCCCTGATCTTCTTTGCGACAGAGACGGAACTTGATATAGCCTTTGACCTTACCGCTCTCCGGAATTTTGAAAGAGAGCCTGCCTTTGAACTGGTAGCGCTCTACTGATTTGTCGATGAACAGATTTGATTGGTTGGTGGGCGTGATGGTAGGCGAAGGAGAGGGCAGAGAGGGGTTGAGAAGTGGAAGTATTTCATTCAAAGCTCCCGGCTGCGGAGTTTCGAACGCGAATCCGTCGAGCAGACTCTTCGAATTGTTCCATCCAGCAAAGTCGACTGTTCCTTCATTTCCTTTGGTTTCAAATAAGTTAGAACTATCAGCCGCATTGCATGGAAGTGTATCCATACCAAAATACTGGCTTTGCAGCTGTCCAATCTCAACAGCAGACACCCATGGACAAGACTGCCGGTCATCTAATGATGAATCATGCCCAAGAGAAAACAAGTCATAGCCGGGCCAGATCGGATCTCGGATGTGTAACTCGTTGTTGAGCTGGTCGTCAATTTCATCGTCCGTCGGGTCCTCGCGGGGCGAGAGTGACTCGTGGGGCCGCTTGCTTCCGTCTTCGCCCGCTGTACTAGGACGGAAATTGTGCTGTGGCGCCATATTGATCAGAAGTTATTACTGCGGGGTCTGTGAAACTTGACGTTACGAGATGACAACATCCGGTGGTGTATTGAAGGCTTTAAAACAAGCTCGCTGTGACAAGTAGTCACCCAAGTGGGAGTCCATTCGAGGCTTCCTGTTCCCCTGGTCACGTCTTGCGGAGGCACGGGTGACAACGTCTTAGCTACCGACGAGGCTAGCAGTTCCACAGAACCAAATGTGCCTCGGCCGTTTGAGGCGTTCAAGCGAGGACCAGGACGCCTTTTTTCTCAGCCCGGATCGCATGTCGTTGTCTCCCTTTACCGTATCCTTGTCGAACAAATCCTCTATCCTCTCCACTAACCCGACTAGCGTTGTTCCCTCGTTTCCTGTTTGCCAGACTCTTGGCTTCTTTTGCGAATAGTATCCAGGGAAACTTTCGCAAAAATGGTAGCAGATCCACTCGACAGTTTCCCAAGGGCCATGTACCATGGCAGCTCCCACACGAGCCCCATAACAGCCATTTTCGACGGTTCAAACTGGTCGACGAGCTTTAACATATATGCCCTATAACCCACTTTCATAGCTAACTACACAAAATTCCATAAGACAACGTGCAAACCCTTAAAAACTTCAACCAGACGAAGCAGAGCTAATAACTCACAGTCCAGAGTCGACGTCGCAACGGGCAATGCCACGAAAGTCATTAGAGCCACGTTGCCAGCAATCCTTATATCTGTTATGGCTGAGTGAGCCCTCGACATAGCTAACATCCCCTAACCAGTGATCGCCCCCCTGCCAAAACTGCATATTGCTGCCAGCTTGGACGGGACAGTTGGCTATACGTGACCAATTGTTGGGTTAGTTGTTATTTCATTCATCTTGCATGGATTAAACGGACGTTTAGGAACTGGGTATAACCTACCACACCAAGAGTTGGCAAAGTGCTTGACCAGAGTCCAGTTGTTGTTATGAAGGTCCTGCCAAACTTTAACGCGATAGCGTCGAAGTCCAGCCTCATGCCAGTTGCTAGTCCAATATGCGTGAAGGTTGCAGTTGGCTCGCTTCTCGGTATGATTCCCATCGAGCTCTGTGGAGACCTGAAGGCTTTACAGCCAAACCGGGTTTAACATCTGGAGCGGCCGCAGAGACGGTAATTGGCAGGGCGGTAGGGGTGGCAAGCGAGAACCTCATTGCGAATAATCGGCCAAAAAAAAAACAGTTTGCTTGGTAGGCAAGGTAATCAGTGCGATGCGGTGAAGTACAGAGGAATTCAAATTGATACAGGGAATTCCGGCCACTATTTATACTTCTAAGTCCGTGCTAGAGAGGCTACCTATGTCACAATACTCTCGACAGTCGACGAAGACGGGAATTCATCAGCCAAGAATCTACAGTTCCTGATGGGCATTTCGCTAAAGGTAGAGGTTTCTCCCGTAAATGACATGGTTACTCTCATTACATGACTCTTGGCGTCTCCAACAGCGTTTGCTAATCGGTATACTCTACACTAATGGAATGTGGAGCTTTTATTTTGCCATCAACTTAGTGGTGGCCGTTGAGCCCACCACTCTGTACGAAAGACGGTAATTGTGCTATGACCCCACATAGTCTGGCTGTCAGATAAGGTTTAAGCCATGTCAGATTACAAGTTACGCAGGCAGGGGTTATTATCGGCGGCTTTTGTCGGAAACTTGTTCGGAGACTTTTTTTTCGGCGACTTTTTCTGGAAATTTATCAACGACTGGGGTTACTCATCTGGATAGTATTTTGATATACAACTCAATCTCTGCAAGCCTCCAACAATCCGTCCATAGAATTATACGTCTACTGTCAATCCTAACTGCCAGCACGTAATTACCAGCATCCATACGGAGAAGCGATAGTAGCAACCATAGCATAAGAATAAAATACCGTTTAGTACTTTTATTTACATACTAAAAAGTAAGAATGATGGTAGAATAACAAACCCAGTGACCGCTGACCCCGTCTCGAATAAAGGCACAATAGTAATAACATACTTCTAGTGATTCCTGACACTTGGCAGGTTGATCCTGCGGACCTTATTGCGGTCTAACAGACGTTATAGGAGTGAGTATTAGGGCTGTCTATATAGAATAGATATATCACGTCTTAAACTTGCAACAAACTGTGAGCTTCAGGGTAGCCGCCACTCCGCGTTTGAAGATATCGGAGACTGCTACATCAACAAGCAGCTTGACACAATGGGTCCCAAATGTCCAACGGAGGTAATTCGAATTACCAAGTAGCATCTGTCGCGTCGAGTCGCGTGACTTCATCAGACATGACTACTCCTTCAAGTTGCCCTGTAAATTCAATTCACATTTGGGTAGGATCGCACTTGCCTCAATCCCTGCCTTTCATGTGCATTGTGCAAATCTTTTCTAAAAATCGTGCGCTTGGGCTGGCTGCTCTTACTCCACTGGTAGTCGCCCGGCCGTCGTTTCCTCTTGCCTGCCGGCTAGCACTATTTAGAACTTTTATAGCTGTTTTGGCGGGATAAAGGCCTTTTCACATAGGCTCTCTATCTTTGTCGGCACAGGAAACGAAAGGCACGAAGGCCCGTAGTAAGTAACGCCCTTGCGCTGTGAATGTGAATAGTTGCTAGGTCACGTGCTCCACAGCACTTATGCCTTCCTCACCTTGACGCCCGCCACCTGCTGTTTTTGCTAGCTTCCTCACAAATGATACGCACCATTCTCTGAGAAAGACTGTTGCTCCTTGTGTTCTGCTCATCGTGTTCCCTCTCTCATCGCTTCGCTCGATACCAAATAATAGTGGGACAGACCAGCATAACAGCCAATACAACAAGCTAGAATCAGGCTACTAGCTAAATACCGGGGCTTGTAGCTTAATGAGGCTAGCTATTTCTAGCACCGCTTGTAGTGGCTTGGCACCGATTTTACAACGCATCCGCCATCTTTGGTCAATTTTTGACCCCGTTAAACTCAGATGCCTCACAATCAAGATACAGAACCATGCGCTAGTTAAATATTTTGTTTGGACGACTTTAGTTTATAATTAGTTTCTTTTGCGGAGAAGAAACTTCGGACCGCACTTCTACGCGAACCCTCACATATCGAGCGTGGGCGTGATGTGGTACTGATACATCTGTTAGTCTACCTAAGGAATTGATCTGCAAGGCATTCATACGCAATCCTGTAGGGATTCGGACCGCCCTCTAGTGTTTGCTACCTACTGACTCCAACGAGACTAGTGGCGCTTCCAGCGGCTACTTCTGAATTTAATAATGAGGTAATTACGAATGACAAAGGTTACGTGTTCATTGGCCACTTTGAAAACCTTTATCTCGTAGTGGTAACGCTAAGAGTGGCTGTGATGTGTGACTTCCTGCGATCTGTACTGCTGGCTTGACTGTGGCGAGTCCGCGTCTTGAGGTACTCTCGAAAGTTCTCGAGATGTGCCTCAACGCCAGTTGGGGGTGCCTCAGGATGGTCTCGCACTGGTTGCCGTTCAGGCCGTGCTGGCTATCCCTTGCTAGCTGTTGAACTCTCTTCGATTAAGCAATCTTAGACGTGACAAATTTTGGCCTGCACGTTGCACTATTCGTCTGCGGGGGCCGGAGGCCCAAGTGGGGTATGTCTTGTTCAAATATGACCCGTCAGCAAGAGAATTGCTAACCGGGTTAGAAGTGGTCCCTGCATTCAAGCGTGGTCATTCCGAAGGTCATTCCGAAGCCACACATACAAAATCCAAAGGGTGGGTTCTTGGGTGATCGTAGAAGCCACAATGGTGGCACGATCTGGGAGCTTTGCTCTTAGCACTTCAATTTTATTCGCTGATCCCCAGGCACTCGCTATACTACGTATGGCATTCAGTGACATGTAGATCACAGGGATCTATGTTAATATACATCGATCTATGTAAATCATCCATTCACCTATAGCCACCAGCGCATCTGTATGCTGCCTGGAAGGGTGTGATTTATGAAAAAGCGGTCAATCTTGTCATAGTACTCATTAACTCCTCACACAATGTGTATTAGTCCATACGGAGCTAGAACGTTCTCAAGTCGCTAGTTTCTGACTTGATTTACAGGGTATAGAAGAACGGAGTGCATGATTCAAGTAAATGAACACACGCTAGGACTGAACGA
This sequence comes from Aphanocladium album, assembly GCA_029218145.1. Lineage (NCBI taxonomy): Eukaryota > Fungi > Ascomycota > Sordariomycetes > Hypocreales > Aphanocladium > Aphanocladium album. The sequence goes on along the minus strand of JARDXD010001450.1, from coordinate 8,564 downwards.
GAGAAGTGCAGTATCAAAAAAGTTGCGAGAGGCGGCGAAATGTCGGGGGCATTATGAAAACGGTGCTAAGAGCCATCCAAGTGGGCTATATTTGTTTGCAAAAGGACTTCGGTTACGACGATGTAACCTCTCATTGCCGACATTAAACTGCCATGAAAGACATGCATTGAAAAAGCACGGTTCAGTCGAAAGTCAGAGATTTCAACCAGATAATAAGTTCGGCACCAGTAGCAACAACACTTAATGAATATAAATAGCAGTTTGATCCTCACCAGATCACCAGTTTCATTTCAAATGCCTTATACTATCTTGCAGCTATCTGAAATTTACTCAGTCAAGTCAGTGACAGTCAATTCCACTATGCCTTCAACTTGGATTTCCATCGTTATTTCGATCAGCTGTGCGGTATTGTGCACTTTGCTGGCATGGATTTCAAAGCCAAGATCTCCCATAACTACTACCAGATTGAGCAAGCTACGCCAAAAGATAAGTAATTACAACGATCACGAATTGGTGTCTCAATTTGGCAAAGTCCTAGCTTCTACTGGCGGTGGGAGTTGGCCACCCCAGGCTTCTTATGGCCTAAGTTGGCCTAAGGAGATTCAGCCCTATCACCGCGTTTATCAGGAGATGTCTCAGTTCCTTGCTGTGAACGAAGGTGACATCTCTCTGGATGATTCGACCAATGCTGCGCGGATAAATGAGTTCCGCGCGAAGATGGCGGCATTGTTACACGATAGCATTGATCTTTCCGCAGTTACTGCCTTGTTGTCTGACGTCGAAAGAGGCAACAGCTTTGCAATCGGCGCAGCTGAATACAACGGCTTCTATGCGTGTATTGCATTGTCAAGGCATGCCTTTAGGTTCGCATACTTTATCTCGTTTATTTGGATATATTAATCCACTAACCGAAACGTCTCTAGATGGGGTGTGATTCCTGTGGTAGCGGCGGCACAACGCGAGCAATTCATCAATTTCCCTCCTGAGCTAGACTTGCCATGGCCATATATCTCTCGCCGATATGGCGTCACATCTCTCGGTGGAAATATGATGTCAAACTATTTCTACAACGTCTGCAAGGGCAATGTTGTTTACGAAATCAATCGCAAGAAAGATGCCCATATTCGTCAAGCTGAATACGAATTCGCTAATATATTCCCCACTATTGAATTCAAAGTAAGCAGTTTTATGTTTGACAATATTCTACAGGTTCATGCTAATAATATAAAGGCTATTCCGGTGTATTGCGATATGATAGATGCCGTTATTGCATTTGAGCGGGGTGACGTAGCGAGTTGTCTCCGCCACATGCAATCAATCAGCAAAGGAATATCTGAACCTCTAAAGGTATTCTCGGAAACGGTCGTCGAAAATAAAATCAGTCGGGCCGTCTGGATGCCCTACGTCCAAGGATTCCAGGGTTGGGCAGCTGGCGAGATGATTGAGGGCAAGTATGTGGAGTATGATGGCCTATCCGGCAATCAGCTGCCTTTCTTCCACATGATTGATGCATTCCTGGGGCTTGAGCCCTATCTTACCGAGGAAAACTTGCAACGATACATCCCAGAGGCACAGCGGGATCTACAGATCTTGTTCAGGCGACACAGCTTCCGCGCACGAGCACAGGAACGCAAACACAAACAAATAGAAACAGAAATGGCATTGATCGCCCAGCGTTTGCGAGTAGGTTACCGAAATGATCTGGAGTAATATAACTTCTACTGACTATCTGTATAGATTTTTCGGGCATCACATCGGTCAAGAGTGGCCCCATATATAGATGTACCAGCTCCAGAGAGAATGATTATGACAGCTGGTAAATCTGTTTTAGAAGGGAAAACAGTAACCGGGGCCGGGTTCATTACTAGCATCGCCGATGCCTTACATGCTCTTATGCCATTCCTGGACCGACGTTTGAAGGAAACCCGATAGTTCTCTACTTGGTTAGAAGAGTACGTAAAGAAGCTAGACTACGCCTGATTGGGTGTGCTAGCAGGATGGAACCCTCAGTATTTCTAAATTATCAAACTTGGTATTTCTAAATTACCTATCTAGGCAATTATAGGTCCTCTTACTTCAGCTCCGCCCCCTCCTTCTCGCCCCAATATATAACGCGACATCTTGTTCAGGGGACTCGCTCCGGCAGTTTCCTCCTATCAACCTTCTAATACTTGGGGTATTTTCCGCATTATCATATAATATTCATATACTCCGTCCCCCCTAGAGCCATGAAACGTAACGGTACAGCTGCGGGAGAGTGCAGCGACGCCGCAGGGCTCAACATCGCCAGGCTGCGCAACCCAATGACATTACGACGGGAAGAGATTCCTCACGGCTGAGAGGTGCTATCACACGCGTAAACGACGAAAGTGAGCAGGTATCGTGGAACCTCTCGAACGATCCTGCTTTCATAAGAGCGCAAATTAGAGCGTTTGAGAGGCAGGGGGTGGCGGAACGCATTCGCCCCCAAGCCCTCTCCCAAGCTGAGCTACTGCCTGAACGCGGCCAAAAAATCTTCCGAGATATAGCAGCCAGCAGTGACGTCTTCGCCACGCTCGAGAGTACAATCGGTCGCGCTGCCTGTCGTGCCGAAGATGATTGCATCTGCCAGCGGAGAGGCAACCACCGCCCGCTCGTCATCATTGACGAATACTGCATCTGCCTGTATGGCTCGCAAAGCAAACGCAGCAAGCACTACTACCACGTCCGCAGCTTTAGCGGCATGCTGGACCTGAACATGTTCATCCCGACGGGCAAACTCAAGCTCAACAACGGTCGCGAGTTTTGGCCGCCCCTGGTGCAGGAGTGGTACCGGCACAGGGGTCGCATTAACGTGGCCAGGTTCGCGGCGTTCATGGAGCAGATGTAGGTCTACCGCAAGGCCAAGGAGGATTGGTCGGTCAAGGACATAGAATTCTAGCTGGCAGTAGTTGACTATCGAACTAGACTTGGTAGAGACACGTGATGAATAACGTGCTACCAGCCATTCCAGACCATTACCAGGCAAGTCCTGGGTAATCTCAAAGAGGCCTAATAGTACTACGAGTAACGTAGTCGGCTGCGCGGCCCGTACTTCCACCATCGGCACGAGACAACCTGGTTTAATCGGTTCCGGTGGTTAGTACGTATCTAAGATGATGCTTATGAACACTTGAAGCCCCGCTACCCCGCATAATAGGTAAGCACTAACTGGTCATGGGTCAAAACCCTCGCTAGGGGTAGCAATTACCAGCGACTCAGGGGATTGGTAGAATTACGACAGACAAACCAAGTCATACGCTAGACTATTCGGTGTTAGGGCCGAAGTGCTACACGGTGCTACTTGCCCTCTGAAATTGCCTGGGAAAAAAAGCAAACTCTTGCATCAATATTTCTAGGCGGTATCGTCCTGGCCCCCACACGGCTGGAAAATGCTCATTGTAATAGATCAAGCGGGATCAGTGACAATATGATCATGATGCCAAGAGGATATTACGGAGCACTAGCATACCTACTTCCGTCTCGTTCATGTCTCATAACATACAAATTTGGACTTTTGCCGCTCGCTCAACTGTATTAAGCATCTGATTCGCCCTGTCTTCCGGCTGACACACATACCATCTTCCATAAATTGCCTCTGTCGTTTTTTTTTTCGCTGTGCGTTTCTCTCCACACTCGGGGTTCACGATAGATTGAGTAGTATTCTTTCCGACCGACGGCAGGGACTATGTTTCTAGCCAGGGAACATCGGCCCGATTTATGTAGTCTCAGTAATATATAACAAATAGATACGAGCCGCGACTCAGTGTCGACGGTAGCATCCATGGTGCCAGTATTCCAGACCTGCCCTGTTATCAATGTCAATGTCGTAGATGCGCTATGAAAATCTTTTCGGAACGGAAATTTTAGTCTAAATCAAGAAATTGATTATTTGCTCAACATTCTTGACTTGAGAGCTTCCAACAGGATTCGGCCTGACATTCATGCTCGCATAGGACGCGTATCCCGGACAACGAGCCGGATTTGAATTACAATCCTGAAATTAATTCTTCAACGTAGTCTGATGGTTAAGTTTAATATCCAAGTAGGTATCTTTCTGACTAGTAAGAGTCACCAGTTTACCATAAAGTAGCTTATCTACACCAATATATAGCATTTATAATTAAGATAGGCTCTTAAAAATAAAATAAAATGTAGAGAATAATATTTAGCTTATAGAGTATCTAAAACAATTTTGTATTGTTTTATTTACTGTTTTTTTATTTAAATTATATTTATTCTTATACTTCCTTTACTTGAGCACTTCTGGTTTTTGTGCGGGGCTCCTTGGTGGCAAAAAGGACCTCACAAGTGTATTAAACTTTCGTACGAGACCCAGAATATCTAACGAGTCAGGATTCTGATACGCAGATGCAATTTAGATAAAAAGACGGGCCCTACCGCGACCAAATGAGCATCATAGCTCCACTCTCTCCTAGTTATTTTGTATGTGCATATCTCTCTCCTTTGTAACTCATCACGACCATCGCTATGGGTTAAGCAACGTCGTTTCGTAGCTAGCAAATAGATTGCAATTATACACTAGCTATCGGATTGGGACTCTAAGGGGGAGGCGAGGGTTGCTCACCCTAAGGTGAGCAAAAATACGCGATTCATTATAAGCCGTAAAATGCAAGGCTTCGGTGGCGAACAGGGGTATGATGCCGGGCATCAACTTGGCACTTGTGACTCGGCGCAGGCCATGCATATTAACGCACCTCCCGTATGCTATTTTTTCCCAGCAATTAGTGCCAACTCGATCAATTGGCTCGCACTACACGTTGCTTGATTGTGTATGAATGGGGGTAAAAACCTACACATACCTTTCATAGGACTTACATCACAAGCCGGAGACAATTGTAGTCATCATTTTAATGATAAAGTCCCGAATATAGTGTCAGAAACCACTGTCACCATTAAAGGGCGAGCCGACAATACACAACCCTCACTGACTCGTGAATTCCAAGCAGGGATGATCGGCCGTAAGTCGGCCTTTTCAGTCTTACACATGTCGAACGGAAGCTGCCGGCTGATTCCGTATCCAGAGTGCAACGGTCTGTGCATATAGAATGGTATATTATACCTAGTAGCTCAATACAGTCCACCACGTAGAATACAGATGGTAGTAAATACGAAGCTTATTGTCGTCAAGATGCTGCTTAAGATCTTTTCCTTCGCAACCGTCGCTCAATGCGCCCTGGCCAAAGTCCAGCTAGGTTCGTTACACTCCTTCAGCTAATTCTCATGAACAATATCTCATGTGTCTATAGCCGGGATAAATATCTGTAATGCTTCCTTCCCTCTCTGTTACGCTTTCCGCAATTTCACAAGTCCGTACGAGAGCTAACTATTCGAGGCACATAGCCGGATTCGACTTTGGTTGTGGAAATACGAATGGTGACTATTCTGCTTCGGGGGTGACGCCACCACTTCTCAAGCTAGGTGGAGTTGATGGGGTTGGGCAAATGAACCATTTTGCGTTCGATGACGGGCTGAACGTATTTCGACTTCCTGTTTGTTGGCAGTACCTAGTCAATGGTCACCTTGGAGGATCATTAGACTCAGGGAATGTTGGAAAATATGATCAGCTCGTACAGGCGTGTTTGAGTACTGGCGCTTATTGTGTCATTGATGTTCACAATTACGCTCGGTGGGGTGGCGAGGTTATCGGACAGTCGAGCGGTACGGTGACAAATGAACACTTTGCCAGCCTATGGCGTCAATTGTGGGTTCATTGATAATCATGAAAGGCCTAAGGCTATGCTGACTGCTAGTGTTCCTACAGGGCAGCAAAATACGCAGGATCTCCCAGAGTGATCTTTGGAGTCATGAATGAAGTAAGCCATGAAAGAGATGATGCAGAGGTGCGAAATCGCGGGAAGTGAGGCTGATATGATTTGTACAGCCGCATGACCTCGATATTAATCAGTGGGCAACGACTGTTCAATACGCCGTCACGGCCATCCGCCAAGCCGCTGGAACCGATCATATGGTACTGTTACCGGGTACCATTTATACGGCAGTAGGCTCATTTATATCGAGCGGGTCTGCCGCGGCGCTAAGCAGAGTGAAGAATCCTGATGGTAGCGTCACAAGACTCATCTTCGATGTCCATCAATATCTTGATGGAGCTGGCGGCACTCTATCTAACTGCGTTACTAATGGAATCAACAACCTGGATAGATTGGGTACCTGGTTGCGTAGCAATAAACGGCAAGCGTATGTACCTTCATTCACCCTCTTCAGACGTGCCATGACACTCTAACCAATTCCCCTAGTTTCTTGACCGAGACAGGTGGTGGCAGTACTGCATCATGCTACGCCGATGTATGTGCTCAGCTCGACTGGATGAAGTTCGTGTCTATCCAACATTTTCGGTGACTGCAAGAAACTCCGCCAACTAACTCCTGGTCAATAGTAAAAATGCTGATGTATATTTGGGATGGATTGGGTGGGCAGCAGGGGCTTTCTCAACGAGTTACGCACTTGCCGAAACGCCAACAAATTTAAAGGGCACCTGGCAAGACACTGGCATAGTGAGCAAGTGCATCGCTGGAAAGTTCCAATTGATTCAAGAAAGTTGATTAATTTAGTTCGAATTTTGGGAGTATCTTTGTAGATAATCAATCATAATATCTTACTTTTCATCTCTATGAGGGCAAATGTAGAACTCCTCCTGGTCGTATTCTTGCGCTGCGTTTCTGGCTGCCTTGTGTTTCCGTCTGCAAGACGCGGCTATCTTGGAAACGGCCCGCCGGTAAACAAGATTAAAAAAAGAGCTCAGTAGTACATATATCTGGAAGCTCTTTTTTCCCCTTGCTTCTTTTTCCTTAGTTTCACGATTTTCACGATAGTCGCCTAGTTAGCTAGTCAATATACTTAGCCTCGACAATTAAAAAGCACCCTCAGCGACACCAACACATGCTCCCAAGCTCTCCGGTTCAGTTCCAGGGATCTCAGAGGACTCTAGTACCTATAAAGGCCCTACAATGCTCCCGGTGGCATTCCAGCGGGTCTTCAACAGCTTCAGCAGCCGGAACAACCGCCCAACAAGCTATTAGAAGTTTGGTAATTCGGTGATGCCTAGTCTCGGTAGCCTGGAAATGTCTAGTTACATAGCCTTCCGTGAAGACTAGCGCCTACTAGACAAGAGACTAGTAGAATATAGATGATGGCCAGTAGTTATAATTCTCTTAGGAAAAAATGTCTTACCCAGGATATATATGATGTATAATTAACTATACTAAAAAATTAAGCTATAAAAAATGTAGCGCAATCTGCTGGGCCGGTCCTGGCTGACTGCAGAGGACGGGTGCTAGGCAGTTGCCCCCTAACCCGCAAAAGGTCTGAGTGGAATTCCATCCATCCTTCTGGCCGTACTTTCAAAGAAGTCGACCGACGCTGCATGTAGGACTCTGTTTGCGATATGGCTGTTGCGCCAGCGACGTATCTTTGCGCACCCTGCTGGTTACAGCGCCATGAGAAGTGAATGAGCACACGACGACATAGACATGGTGACGGCCGTAGGACGATGTCCAGGTATCGGTGACGGCTTGCTCGACGATGTGGCACAGAATAAGCACGATGGTGACGTGGGATAAGCATACGGGCATTCACCAACCCTGCTTTCGAAATCAACGCGAAGTGGTTCAAGGAGGTGTTTCAGGACTATACCTTAGAGATCGACTCGCTGATTGCCCTTATAATACAGCTATCTAGATCTATCACAATCTGCCCAATTGATTATGGGCTCCGTCGACTAGCGAGGCTGGTGAGAACCGTTGCGAATGCTAACACTAAAGTCTTTTATGTTACATAATACTATAAGGGTGATCGCGGTTTAAAGGATATAACATTCTATTCCAGCTCCTAGTTCGTTAAGTTTAAAAGAGAGGGTATTAATGATGCGATATTTCGAGAAGAGGAATGGTATGAAGATAATAACCACACTATAATTATATTACTCGCCTATGAGCCCAATCAAACGCAATTTTATTGCGAAAGTCCTATCATGTGGCGACTTATGCTAGTCTAAGTTGAAGTCTATTAAGAAGCAACCTTATTTTGTCGCGATAACCACATTTACAATAGTTAAACGGGCTAATTCTTCTGCTACTTTTGATGATCTAAAGTATAACAAAGCACGAGAAGCCAATCACGAAGCGAACATACCGGCATACTTGGATGCTATAATGCTATATAAGGGCGACTGCCTGTTTCCCAAGCCTAAATAGTCTACAGTATACAAGGTCTGCAGAACGACACCGCGCAGATCGCGGGGCAGAGAATAAGGCGCGCCAGGAAAAGGCGCGTTGGAGAACATTTGAGATCGCGTTGTGAATACTGAATTATTTGCACTACGCCTGCCAATTGGGAAATTCATGGAGAAATAGCTGTACCGTGGTTAGGAGAATACACTTGTTGTTGCTTACCAGGCATCCTGGGGACAAAAAGACGAGCAGCCGCGAATGGCCTCGATGGAACCTCATGACTTACGGCTAGAGTTACTTTAGAGATAAAATAAATAAAATTCTTTTGAAAAAATC
>JARDXD010001364.1:0-52731 GCA_029218145.1 Aphanocladium album | reverse complement strand
GGAGGGGGAGATGGAGGGTGGTGTGCACCTCTGGAGAAGGGGAGAGAAGAAACAGAAGCAGAGGCAGAGGTAGAGGCTTGGGGGCTTGATGCCAAATGCAGCGCCGCCTGGAGGCGAATTTTCTCCTGCTTTGCTTTGCAGCTAAATGCCCGAGCTTCTGATTGGCTCCAGGTGCGGGGGCACAATAGTCCGGGGTTAGCGGCAGACACGTGATTCGTTGCTGGAAATGAGACGACAGCCCCGAGACATGGCCAGTCTCTACCGTTGCATGCGCTAACAGTGATGTAAAGGACTCGAGTGGCGGCCGCGAGAGGGTTGCAAGCGTCCTGTGCGAAAAGTAATGTGCATATGCTTGAGAATCCTGCTGCTGCACGCTGCTGCAGGGAGGGAGCTATGGCAGTGGTCCGACTCTACGCATCACCGCACGCTAATAGCTGCCCTACAGGAGCGGTCATACTACGTAGACCAAGGCAGCTACTTAACCATGCTATGCTGCATCCAACATATTACACTAAACTGTGTTATTAATGTGGATTTGTGCTTGATTTTATCCACTAAAAGCCTGGACGAAATGTCGGCTCGCCACCCCCTGTCCACGGTACACATCACTGCACAGTACCTCTCACTACGGCATCTTACACTGGCCTTCTTAGAAAACTTGTATAGACATTCTATTCATCATGTGCAATTAACCTGCAGTCAAATCTATCCAATCCACGCTTGCTAAACAAATCAATTCGAAATCCAACCTACAACAAAAATTCCACTTCCGCATAGTGGCCCATGACAATAAACCCCTCGTCATATCGTCTCTTGTCGATGCGCGCAATAATTGCACCGTGTGCGTGCCCCGTGTTGTGAATCCACACCGGGTACTTGCGCCAGCCCAGCGTGTCCAGGTTGCGGATCATGTCAAACTGGCACGGCGCCAGCGCCAGGGTCGGCTGCGTCGGCTGCGACAGCCTGCGCTCCCGCGTCATCATCTTCCTGTCCTCGGCGTTCATCGCCGCGTCCTCCTCCTCCTCGTCGTCTGCGCCCAGGTACTCCTGCCTCTGCGAGCTGTTGAGCACCTCGTACGCCGACTCCACCTCGCCGCGCAGTTCCTTGATCAGCAGCGGCACCCGGTACTCCTCGATGCTCACCCCCAGCAGGCCCTGCTCGTGCAGCCGGATGCGCTTCGAGCTGCGGATGTTTTGGATCACCGAGTTGACGAGGAAAGCCGCCACGCCGATCGGCACAAACACAACAATCGTGAGAGCGAGCGGGATGCGCTTGATGAATCGCAGGGATGTGCTCCAGATGGAGGTCGACTCGACGAGCTTCGGTCGCGGCGAAAATGGCGTCGCGGGATCGAGGAGCACCTCGCCACGCCCGGCGACAAAGTTGGGCCGGATAAGGTCGAGGTTGCGGTAGGGATCCGTTTTTTGGATGCAGGTGGTGTAGTATACGGCGCTCTTGTCGTTTGTAATGTTCGCGTAGAGTGTATGGCGCTTGAACTTTTGCAGTCCTGACATGAAGATCGATTTCGGGTCCGTCATGACTTGTAGCAGCGGCTTTTCTGTATCGCGAAAAACGTCTGTCGTAAAGAGTTGCTGGCCCGACATGGACAGCGTGCGTGCGCCCACGACGTTCCAGACGTGGTTGTACCAGCCGCGAAGCGGTGTTCGTACACCGAGATGGGGTGTCGCAAATGTGCAAAAATTCTAAAATCCGTCAGCGCAACATCTGTGTCGAGCCTCCATTAATGCCTACCATGCATTCCACCTGGTCCAGGATGCCCTTGGCGTACAGCAGCCCGACCGTGTACCGCGACACCAGGCCGCCCAGCGAGTAACCGATGATGCTGAGCTTGGTGATCTTGCCGCCCTGCGCCTCGATGGCCCGCAGCTCCTCCTCGATCTCGGCGCACACGCGCTCGCCGCCGCGCTCGATGCCGTCGTACGTGAAACTGCCCGTGTTGCGCTTCGCCAGCAGTAGGTAGAGCTCGTCGCGCGAGTACTCGTCGCGCAGGCACTTCGCAATGTTGCGCATGTGCTCAGGGTTACCCCATAGCTGTATAGTTGTTCGCAGCGGTTAGCAGGGCATCGCGAGGCGTGATCCGGGCGGGCCGCCGTGACGTACTCCGTGGACAAGGACGCAGAGGTGACCAGCCTTGAGGCTACCACCTTGAGAGTCCATTTCGGCTCGTAAATGTGTATAGTTTGTATATTATCCAAGGAGAAAAAAAGAGAGACAGTGTACTGAGAGAGAAAGAAGTGTAAGCGATGTGATTACTGAAACAAGAAAAGATGGCGGAGATGATGATAAAGTCCGCCGAGGCCGTTTGAAGCTAATCATAGCTTGCAGGGCGGCGCATCAGTCAGACAGCGGGCCGCCCTCTGGGTCCGCTTCGGCCACACAGCCGAGGCACAGCTCGCCCCAACAATTGATTGGGCGGCGAACCAACAAACACGGAGCTGTTGACCACTCAGAATGCGGCTTGGAATCGTTGAATACATATGGGTCGCTCCTTTCGCTGTAAGCTCGGTGTCCGGCAGAGGGTGCCATCGTGGTGAAGCCCCAGACGAGTAAGGCATCGACGTAAGAATTTATAAATAAATACCTATAATCTATTTGATACTTACTGTATGTCTCATGTTTACTTTATATGTAGCATCTACACCTCGGGGTCATTGGAGTCAAGCCAAAGAAAATTAGCAAGTCTTGATTCATTCTGTGAGGCATATGACTGAGTTGCTATCATCTCTACATCTCATGTGTGTTTCCCTCCAGCATGCCGCGAATCCGCAAACCATCCGCCGTCTACTTGTCATTGTAAATAATACAATGAACGCGTCGTCTATTTATCGGCGGCCCACCCAAAGCACCACAGCCATAGTGCGTGTTGTCGCGCGGGTCATCACATGGTGTATCGTCGTAGCCGTCGCACGACAGGGTGCCAACTGACTTGGCGTCACCCTTGTATTGGCATTGAATACCCTCCGCCTTGAACGGTCCCAGGTCGGGCGGAAACCCGATGCCGTTGAGAGGTTCATATGCTTGCTTGCGATATACTGCTTCAACCTGGCAAGGTTGGTCGAGGTCCCCGCCCCGGTCTGCTGCTGCGGCCATTACCTCCCACTGCCTGTACCAATCGCCGCCCGGTGTGCCGTCGTCCACGTGGGTCTCGGCGTAGACGATCATGAGGACGGCAGCTTCGTCGTCGGTGCCCGTCGGCGGCGGCGGCTTCGTCGTCGTGGGCGGCGGATCCTTGAAGGCGCCCGCGTCGCTGAGCCGCTGGATGATGGTTTGCGCCGCGGCCTTGAGCGCGCCCCGATCATAGTCGTCTTTGCCGATCCAGTCGTCCATGTGCTCAGCTGCGAAGGCAGGTGCTGGAGTCGCAGTGTAGGATACGCTCGTGTCAGAACCTCGACATCCAAGGACGGAGCTGCATTTTGTCGAACAGTCGGGCGCGCAATATGTGCGACAGCTGTTGAACGTCGAGGTGGTGCAGTCATCATTGTCGTCCGGCTCATTGGGATCGTTGGAGTCGTGGAAATCTGCCATATTGCAGTTAGCAAACACAATTACAAAGCCTTCGTCAAGGAAGCAGAGCAGAGCATACCCTCATTTCCATCATCGTCGTCATCGTCATCGCCACCTGGCGTATTGCAGAGAGGGCCTTCACAACCACCGGCTGAACAGGACAGCGGGCCACAGTTACCACCCCGATGGCACAAGGGGCCCTTGCATTTACCTCCGTGATCGCACAGCAGACCGAAGCAGTTTCCGCCGCGCTTGCAGAGGGGGCCGATGCAGTCACCGCCCTTGGTGCACTTGGGACCTGTGCAGTCGCCTCCCCGCGTGCACTTATCGCCAACACAGTCGCCGCCGCTCGTGCAGCTAGCACCCGCGCAGTTGCCGCCCTTGGTACAGTCCGGGCCTTTGCATTCCTTGCCGCCGTCGCACCCACCCTCGCAAGGCCAGTTGCACGCGCGACGGCATTTCGTACCGCAGCCGGCAGTGCAAAGCGGCCCTGGAGGGCCGGACGTGTGGGTAATAATGATTGGGACAATTCCAACGTGGGAGGTCGTCGTTGATGTGGGTACATCCGTCCACGGCCACGGCTTCGGTGTTATCGTGCGAGTGTTGACTGGATGATTGGCCCCGTTGCTTTCCGGATCGCTGTCGTCCGTGATGACAAAGGGCGGGGGCAGAACGCTCGTTGTGGGATATATGACGGTAGAATCGACACCAGGTGGAATGGCAACATTTGAAACATCAACCTCCGATGTGGTCACGTCTGGTACGGTGAGGACGGTCGTCACCGTCACGGACACATAGGCTGTCGTGTTGCTGACTACTCCGTCAAACCCGGTGTAGGTTGTGGTAGTAGTCCAACCTACCTCGAGAGACGTGGTGGACGGCGGAAACTTGATCGTCGTTTCCGACCCCAAGGGCCATTTTGGAAGGATATAGGTACAGGGCGGCACGCATGACATGGTGGGCGACTTGGACGACCAGATGCCGGGGTCGATGTACACGTCTTGACTTCCCGAGGCATGCGGATCAGTGCCGAGATTTGCACCGCCGAGAGCCAGAACAAGCCACGCAGCAATTTCGCTCGTATAGCCAATTCGAGTCGTATCCTTGTTGTAGACAGGACTGGGTCCGCCCCGAGGCGTGATGATCTGAATGTTTCCTTTGGTAAAAATGTTGTACATCCAGATCTTCTCAGAATAGCTCGTCTCCACCATGGCTGTCTGGCAAGTTTCCTTGTTGGTGCATCCAAGCTCGTTATCTTGAAAGAACGAGTAAAAGCCCCCGGAATAAATCACGACATCTGTCGAGTTGAGGATGCGAAGCGCCCACGCGCTGCGGCATGAGCCGTCGGAACAGTCCCCGAATAATGGGTCTCCATCCCATTTGCCAGGCGTGTACGGCTTTGATGCATCTGGATTTGGCTGATAGTACGGCGTCTCCGTCTGCATGTGCCCGAGGTAGACGTTCTTGGCTCCAAGAAGCTCATACTGATACATTTGCATGTGCTCGCTTGATGTCCCATACAACCATGTTGGGCCTTGCGACTCAATCAGCAAGCCTCGACCGGCATAGATGGATATCTGCGTTTTCGTGTCCAGGGGGATTCCATCAGGGCCTTCGTGAGTAGCCGAATTCATCGGGTTGTCTAGGTCGTGATCTGCAACCCACAGCCACATGTTGTCAAAGTACCCAGACGCATCGTGTGTGATGTGCATCACTAAGCTGGCTGCCTTGCATTTTTCTTTGACAGAGCTCGTGTGCACGGGACAATCTTCCAGCTGCAAATCGCTACCAGCCGCGCCGCCGACGCGAAAGTGGCTGTCCCACATGGCCGCAGACCCTGGGCTCGATTCATGAACATTCCATTCCATGAGTATGCAGCCAGCGGTTGCTCCTTTGACGGTAAAGAGCATATCAGAGATTTCAATGACACCGTTATCGCCCCTTTTGCCAACCTGAACCATCACTTTAGGATTTGATTCGTCCTGAAAGTATGGACCAGTCCCCATGATTTGGCTCCAGCTGGAGCCGACAATCTTAGAGCCAACTGGCACCACCACGGTTCCCTTGACGAGGTAAATGCCCGCCGGGAAGAAAATGACGGATCCGGTGTGAGAAGATAGCAATTTATTGATTGTATCAGTTTGGTCATCTTTGCCGGTGTTGGACACGCCATTGTCTGTTGCCACGATGATGCTGCCAGCACTTTCGGATTCATATTGAGGCTTGGATCGAGTAAGGTAGCGCCCTTGAGAATCGATCAAGGAGCCAGGCTTTTTGGTTGACGGGATGATGAATCCACGCGTATTCACTGGGTTGGAATCTAAACCTTTGCCAGGTGGGAATTGGTATCCCGACACCCAGGTGTCAAAGTAGAGCGTGCCGCTGGATCCAGGGAGATAGTTGTCGGCGCCGTCAACCGAAATGACAGATTTGGTGTTTTCCGCCAGCAAGTTTTCCAAAACGATATTGGGCTGCTGGTTTCCTTGCTTTCGCACTTTGATCGCAGCTTGGACATTATTGAAGTGGGAATCGACAACGGCGACTGAGCCAGTGCCCTGCTTCGTAGCAGCAGAGTATTGCGTGCAGTCCAGTCCCACGTTGCACGATTCCATGTATATATTTTTCCAAGTAAATCCCCAGTTCCACTCCTGCTTGATGGCGGTCTGACATTGCTCAAAGCGCAAGTTGGTAGCAGTGAACTGCTGGCTGCCCGCAAAGAAACAAATATTGCCACCGGTGAAGGTGAGATCGCTCACGACACCGCCGCTGCCGTTTTCCATCATGATTCCCATAGCCGTCGTGCCATTGGTAGAGTCCATCAAAAAGTCGCAGTTGGAGATGCTCGTGGCCTGGCCGACTTGCCAGTGGATGCCAGTTGGGACATATCTTTGGGCACCCTGCAGGTTTCGCTTGGGCATGCCGCGCATGTCGAACCTGAGATTTCTAATCTGGCGAAGAAAGTTGCTCTGGTTGATATACCACTCTGCTCCGCTCTTGCCAGGTATATAGAAATCATTATCAACCAGCGCAATGCCACTAAAGTTTGTTGCTCCTTGGATCGTCGCCTTGTTATTTGGGTCGCCGACAAATTGGGTATGGTAGTACTGTATGATTGGACTCGATACGAGATATGTGCCTTTTGGAAAATATACTACAGCTGTTAAAACTGTAGTAGAGCCGCAATCCGCTGCGCATCGAGTTTCGTTGTGGTTGTCTTTGCTGAACGCTGCGGCGGCGCGATTGATTGCGGCAGTGTCGTCCGTTTTGCCGTCTCCTACTGCGCCAAAATCCTGTACGTTGCGGTAAAACTGGTAGCCAGAAGGGGCCAATGGGGACGACCCCTTCTTCGCAAGCTCACCCAGCCAATATGATCCAGCCTGAGCAGCAGCGGCGCCGGCAGTCGGAGCCTGCGCGTGCGATTCAGGGTTGTCGAAGTAGTTTTCAGTCTCGTTCCCGTGAATTAGGGAGAGAAGAGTGTCATTCAGTGACCCGAGAACAGGCCCGTATAGCACGCCCTTGTCTGGCGCGGCGCCTTCTTGGTTGTTGATGTTGTTCTTTGCATATTCCGGAGCAGGCTATGATATGCCGTCAGCAATGATCCTAAACCGTCATAGAATATCACAAAACCCAATTTTGCAGTAGTAACATTTTCAGGAGTGTAAACGTACCTGTGGCTCTCCCTCTGGCAGCGAAACGGCAGTACCGACCGGGGCTACCGGGATGGATACTTCTGCCATTACGGCCAGTGCCATGGGCACTAGAAGTCTCAGTACGCGCATATCGGTGTTGTATCAAAGAATAATACAGAGACTGTGCTAGTAGATTCTTCTCTCAGCATCGAATGAGGCTGGGGGGCATTGACATAGGGAGAACAGATTGAACTTTTTAAGTCAAGTTTGCCACAACGCGTCTCGGTATAGCGAGTTATAACGATGTGCAACTGAGATATGGCTCGGGCTATTATTATTCTTACCTTCGTTCAAAATAATAATTCTGTCGCATTGGTGCAGGGCATCAGCTTTTCCGAGTGGGGGTCATCGCTGAACTAGGCTTCGGCGCGAGGCTGTCGGCGGATGACCAGGAACGCCGATTTATCCATGCCTCTCCAATCCCACGCCCTCGAAACCACCGACGCTGAAGGATTGTCTCGGGGTACACCTATCTTATCAATAAACGCCGAGCAACTGCATGTTTGGGCTGGTCCCTGTCGCCTTACTACAAAGGCTCAAAGTTCCGAAACTCCTCTTCTGGCGGCGCAGCGCTGGATTTTCTTAGTTCGGCAACGCATTGTTCTTCACCGTTAATACACGCGGTTATTCTCTTCTCTTTTCTTGATTTCAAACTTTCCTAATAGTCACCAGATAGCCAACACAAGGCGAATTTGAATACTTGGATCATAGGTGGCATCAGTCCTCATTCCGCTGTCGACATGAATCTTTCGAGTTACGTTTCTGCTTTGCTTTCTTGGGCTGTTCTTGTGAATGTGAGCTTCACCGAGGCCGCTGCTGCGAATATTACAGCTGCATTCGACATTAAATTCGGGTCCGACCTAGCGGGAGGTTGCAAATACGTGGGGGAGACGTCGATGAATACTCTATTCAAAGACAGTCTTGTGCTTGCAGACGCGGGAATCAAAGCTACGCAGACTTATGGAACGGACCCGAGGGCAACGAGGCTACTTAATGCGTTTTTCGGTGCTGGCTACGACCTGACGTCGGATATGCTAACGGAAATCACCAGTACGTGATGAAGAATGGAGACTGTACTACTGGCTGAGGCTTGCTACTGAATCGCAATCTGGTTTTGCCATCACAGATCACTATGTTACCATCAAGAAATGGATTGAGTCTCCTACACCAACTAAAGACGGCAAAAAGCCAATGCTGTTTTGCGATCACACTTGGCTTCAACGACAAGACATGCAGTCCCAAGCAAGAGACAAAGACGGGAATCTCATGGAAGACGACGAGGGTAACGCTCTAAAAATTAAGGATGTTGAGGACTACAGGAATACACAAAAAGAGGAGCAGGCCTTGCTTGGGGGCAAAAAAGCATTCCCGGTTCGTCATCAGCACGTTACTATATATACTCCTAGACTAACCTGGGGGCTTAGTACTACAGTTCGGTACATAAAGGTTACCTTTACGACATGACCCATGGAGGGCCGACCAAAGGTTACTGCGACGAAACTACGGAGCAAGCGGGGACGTCACATAGGCTCTCAACTACCACTTTGACGCTCTGTCCTCGCGCTTTTGGAGCTTCTCAAAACATCAAAGGCAGAAAAGTCACCTACCGAGGACTACATTCCGCCGAAATATCGCCTTGGAAGCGCAAGGATATTGTGAAAGGGAATATCCCATCCACTGCGCCAGCACTTTCAAATGAGATTGTTCCAACTGCCGCAACGCTCTTTCACGAGCTATTTCATGTTGTACTTGGAAATGAGATTACTTTTCCATCGCAGGGCGAATGCTACGGGCTGGACGCCATGTTGGCGTTGGGGTTTGATGAAGCAAAACTGAATCCCGAAACATTCGCGTTGGTTGCAGTAGCATATGATTATACGGAAAACACGCAAGATGGAATCGAATTTTATCCTGGATGGGCTGTTGTTGATTAGACTAGTTCAATTGTGTATTTAGCCGATATCGAGAAAGCAGCTTCACTCATCAGTTTGCTTCATACGAATAACCGCACCCCCAAAAGTGTTCTTCAGTCACTCTCGGGATATCATCGCAAGTAAAAGCTCCATCAGGATCCAGCAACGGCACAATATTATCCAGCCAGGCTGCCATATCAGCATGTCCACTCGCTCGAGCTGCATCAGCAGCTGTCTCGCCCACTGCGTTTGGTAAGACTAGCAAGGCGAGGCGCGCTTCGGCGAACTCTGGATCCAGATCCGCGCGGTGTTCAGACTCTGCCAAGCATGATTCGCCTACCATATCCAGGTATTTAGATGATTCATGGTTGCAGAAGAGACGGTAAAGGTATCTCGCCGCTTTTTGCTGTCCACTCCGAGCGGCTACGTGCAAAGCAGAGTCGCCGGCATTATTCTGGTGCAGTATAATCGTTTCTAGCGCACATTGGCGAGGTACTTTTGTGCGGTCCAGTCCACAGGTTCTCTGATAAGTTTGCGCCAACACTTCTTGCACAGCAAGCGGTTCGCCTGAGAATCCAGACGCGATATGGAGCACAGAATCGCCAGTTTGCGGGTCAATGACCTGTGCGAGAATCCTCAGGGCGTTTGTCTCAGTGTCAAGGCCGGCGCCGAGGTCAAAGTCGCCAGACCGCGCATGTTCCAATATGTATTGCGTGTGTTCCTCTGTTAAGCCATTGGATGCTCTGCCATTCCAGAATAGCAATTTGCTATCTGGACTCACTGGAAGAAATGAGGCCAACAGAGGGTGCGGAGAAGGTGGTGACATGGTGCAGACTGGGCTGGATGTTGCTATTGTTTGTGGTGAAGGATCAGAGCGCTGCAGGCATACGTCGCAGGGCATCGAAGTCAGGATGGGTCGAGTTCAAACTCTACTACGTCGACCCTTCCTGACCTACGTGGCCCCTCAGCTGGTGTCCCCCATCGGCATGGGGCGAATACTATTCGGAATTCGGAATACGTACGTGGCTTGTGCACTACAGCCAATCCAGTCCACTGCATTTTCAACCGGTACTCTGCAAAGCATTTCGCCTGTCGACTGGGCTCTTTTCTGCTTGCCGACCATCCTTGGTGCTGGCCTCGCATTGCTAAGCACCACTGTGCATGACACGGCACAGCCTTGCTCGCTGGCGAGGGGTTCTACGCACCGCCGCATCGCCGCCTGGTGCGCGATAGTTGCTAACTAGTTCGCCAACCACGTCATCAAGCGAAATTGTATTCCGAACCTCGCTGCCAGCGAGGCCGCAATCGTGTCCGGCCTTGTTGACGCAAGCATAATTGCCTAGCGCCGGCCTTTTGAATCCTTTTACTACTAGTCGCCGAAGCGGCAAGGGCTCCAATTTGACAAGCTAGTTAATCTCGGCGAAGTTAGGGCGCCGATAATTATGAAGCGGCCCCAGTTGCCGAAACTATCGCCGAGCCTATTATGCGGTCCGGCGAGCTTACAAGAAACGAGATCAGGCTGCCGATGCGAGCAAATATTGAATTTTCAACCTGAGTGATTTCTTTGATATCATCTCTAATGAAGCTTTCGAGGCGGACGGGAAGGGCGTCCATAATGCCGCTCGGTCGGCGTCCCACGGCCGGGCAAGCAAGGAACAATGGGGTTTCGCCATAAGCCATAGTGGTAGCTTTAAATATATCAATTTATTCGAGTGACTGTCGATATAAAATACGACCGTTGATGCAGCAGGCCTTTGTAAGTTGCGTGAACCTCATCAACCTATCATCAACTACATCTTTACCAACAAACGCAATATTGAAACTGCTCATCAGCTCTGAGTAGATAATGGCATTTCTATCTCGCATTGTTTTTCGGGGCCTCCTCGTCTCCGCGGCAGTTGCAGCTTCGGTGTTAGAGCCTCGAGCACCATGTGGCGAGACTGCTGCCAAAGTCTGCTATGGTGTCGACGGCGGGACATCGCAAAACTTGGACCCCGACGACATTGCCTACGTTGCGACGTATCTTCGCTTCCTCGGCACAAATAACACCGGGGCGGACAAGTTTTGGACCATGCCCCCGTCCATTGACTGCCAAGAATGGACCCTTCCCGTGCCCAACGCGGCCACCGTTCTTGCGCTGGCGAAACACATTAACCCTCGCATCAACTCGTCTATCCTGTACACCGATCTGGCAAACACCATCGACGGCGGCGAGCATGCGTCGCCGGCAGACAAGGCCAAGTTTCTGTCGGACTGTGGCAAAAATGGTGGCATGGTCGGCGTCATTGTCGACGCCAACGCGCCCGAGTACAAGACCCCCGAATATGTGGCTAGCAAAGCAAAACATGAAGGCATCATCATCAAGCTTGTGAGGGACCCCGCCTCAAACTAGGACTTTGGAACTTTTTCAAATCTGCAAAGTAAAACAAGGTCTTGCACTTGGCCTTTCGCAGTCCAGATTGTTCGCAAAGCGATGGTAGAAAGCAAATGGTTGAAATAATTACTCATCACTAAGGTCTAGAAGCCTAATTCTATCACACCATGTTATGTAGTTACAAAGTTTTTAAGCTTATTAAACCAATTATTCGGGTCATCTCTTTTGTGCCCTCTTTTCGTGTAATTTCTTCTCGTCATTGTTTCGCGTACAGTTTGTTCTGCCACATGAACAGTCTGTGATGAGACTTGGAGGTAAGCCTCGATAGCTACAGATGCAGTGTCTTCTTTTCTGTGGGACTTCTCACCAGTCAAGCAGCAGTAGTTACTGTTATTACTTTGATGGTCTTGATCCTTGATGCGCCTAGCTTGATCCTTCATGCACCTAGCTTGATCCTTCATGCACCTAGCTTAATCCTCCACGCATCTACCTTTTTCTGGGCCATCACCTGCCCATGGCAAACACTTCGATAGCGGCTCATATGGCCTATTTTAGACGGAGTGCAGATCATTCCACAGCACACTCTCTACCCGGCCCGTCTCAGGGGCACTCGTACTTGCGAAACGCAACATACCAGCGAACTACAATACTCCGGCGGGTGTCGGGTCGAGCCCTCGCAGCTTTAGCGCACTATCTTGCCGCCTGCAGCGGAACCACGACGCCGCCTCTTGCGGCCGTGGGGGGCGAATGACGCCGCTGGGGCTTGTTCTCGCGTAGCCAGATTCAAGCTTGACCCATTGAACGCAGTTGAGTAGCAGAGCAATTATCGATCATGAAAAAAAAAACAGAGTAATGTTCCAATACATGCTTTACAGATCCGACAACTCGTGCCATTAGTCTCATGTTCTAACCTGCTTCTACAAACTGCGCGACACCTTCGCGGCATTTTTTCCCGAGGTCTTATTGCGTGTGCCTACCATTAGACCATGTAAAATACAGCAGATATATTTTCAAGGGATTTTCTTTTTCTTTTTATGTGGTGTTGCGTGCTATGTTGCAGTCACAATCCTACTTGAATCAAAAATTGTCCGTCAAATCGAACTTTGATTCGCTATTCCTTTTTTAATATGCTTAACTGCATTTGGATAATATCAGTCATGGATTAATAGCCACATATGCAAGGCTCGGTGGCTCGTTAGAGTTGGGCGCAGCGTTTTTCCGCTTTAGGCGCCCTTATCAACATGGTGTTGAGGCGAAATGATGGCGACGCAGCCTTGCTTGAATTTAAAGATATTGTCTGTTGAATCGAGATTAGATTAATGCGCCAAACTGTATCTAGATAATATTGGTCACGGGTTGACAGCCACATATGCAAGGCTCGGCGGCAGCTCGGCGGCGGTTCGGCAGCGGCTCGGCGGCGGCTCGGCACACTTCGCCTAAGCGTCCTTCCTTCTCTCCCAAGCATCCTTTATGGTTGGGGGCAAAAGGAGTCGTGTACACTGTTCCCCGCCTGGACAGCCGCCACGCACACCTTTCCATGAGGATGGGATTCGTGGGCCATCGTGCCAAATACCCAGCGGTAATAAGCCCAGAGCCCGTTCCACAAGGCTGATGGAAGGGAAGTAAGACGGGAATGTGCCTGGCGATCCGATCGGACAATGGCCATTTTTTCGTTGAACCTCTCTCTTGACCAACTATCCGCCCAGCGGTCCATGTTACGTCAATACGATATTTCTCTCACTTCTCTCCCCGCCTCCATCCTCTGCCGTATTGTTCTTTTACTGAGGCGGAGTAAATTGGCTAGCATGCAGCCTTGCTGCCAGTTCCTTTCTCTAGCCCGTCTTCCCCCACTTGCTGGCTGTGGCCAACTTGAGTTGTTGCATGGCTCTATGCCCATTTTCATCTAGGGTGTTTGCCCATTTGGACAACTTGCTCCGCTTTAACTAATTTCTTCAGCCAACGGGAGCTCCCACCAAGTTCCGCTCGCTAGTTAGCTAGTTAGTACAAGCGCTCAATGAACTAATGAACTGGAGCAGTAAAAGCTTCTGTGAAGGTCGTCTCTACCAACACCATCTTTCAGCTTTACATCAACCTTGAGGCGTTTCAGAGTTTGCTCAGACTGCAAAACGCTCATTCCTCTTTCCGTTTCGCTCCCAAGAATAGGGCATCCTTAGCCGCATTGGCAACTTTTTCTTTGGCTGTACAGTGGTACACCACATGTGTTGCAAGACATGAAGTCTGTTTTTCGAGCTGCATGCGACAGCTGCCACCGGCGCAAGACGCGCTGCATCGTGCTCAGCGGCAATATTTGCCAATACTGCCGACAGAGCGGCCATCGTTGTGTCTACTCGCCCAGAAGTAACATGGCACGTTCACATTTTGAGCAGCAAACTCTTGTACCACACGAGTTCACCAGCTCGGCCAGAACACCCAAACGGCGTGTATCCGCAGCCGCGGATTTGCCTTTGTTGTCACCCCCGTTCACAAGCTTGTAAGTTAGAAAAGCGATCTTTTCCTCGAATATTCTTATTAACGATTCGCGAACCTAAAGTGACATGTCCTCGTTGCAACAGCATGAGGTAAATTTTCTTGCAGACGAGTACCAGTCAACAGCGCAAATCTCTACTCTGTCCATCGCGCCGGATCCAGCGGTATACAATCCATTATTAACTAATCCTGGAATAAGTGATGATGCAATTTCAAGAACTTGCGACTCGCCACCAACCGCGGAGACCCGTCTGTTGGAGCCCAGTATTGGACAGCGCAACCTTGTTTCCATTTACGCCGAGCTGTCTCAGCTCCTCTTTATGATCAATAATCACAAGCCGCATGACATGCTCGTCAAAGACAGCGGTGACTCGTTCGAGTCCATCAGCGCCGTTGTCTCGTCCCTTTGCGAGATTCTGTCTTTCCTGGAAGGCCAGCCGTGCAGCAGCCGCGAGCAGCAAGGCAAGGCGGTATCCGTGTCCCCGTGCTTTCTGCTCGCCATTTCCGTAGCAGGTAGCAGTGTCAACGTATACAATAAAATGGCGCAGACCTTGGACAGCTTCGCAGGCGCGCCGGAGGCGATGGCGCCGTTGAATCTACATAGAACCCTGCAGGTGTTGGCAAATGCACAGACGATGGAATACCAGCTCGTTTACATGCGCCGTATATGCCAGAGCTCTGAACAGGAACTCTGTCGGATGCAGACTGTCGCCAGCGTTGATGCGACGCTGGAGCTTCTGCGAAATTACTCGCAGCGTGTGCTGTCAGGGAAGCTTTACCTTTTCATGCCCTAATGGGCCAAACACAGGGATTCTTGGTGGGACTGTTGGGTGCTAAATATGGGTGAAATCTAGCTAGCCTGTTTCATGTAATCACGTTTCAGTTATTACTACGTAGTATTGAAAATCTTGTATGTCTTATACATGTGCCACGAGCCGTCTTAGATATAGTGGATGTTGGGGATGTTTGGCCTCATTGGCCACCATTGCTGGAGCCATTTGGTCCCTCTGGCCCAGTGGATGCCTAACGCCTGGTCGTCACAACATATAATATGCCTTTATTAGTAATGGGGATTAAACTTAGATTACAAGCTATATACTTTCAAAATATAATAAACGTTTGTATTAGGCTGCAAGGCAAAAGGTTACGGCATTGAGAGCAATTCTTGACTAAATTGACTGCATGTCTGCTCGTAATTGAGACCTAATATACAGTCTGTTGGCCCATGACTTTCGATCAAAAAGCAATAAAAAGGGTTATTAGTGACCAATTTAAGGGTGTCATATTAATCTCAAACATTCACTTTGCCTCTTCCGCAGTTACTGACCTCTCCGTTTGTGGCAACATGGATACTGTAGTTATGTTCCGATTCCAGCCAGCTTGCCAGCCACTAAACGCCTCCCCTGCGACACACGAGCTACATACTGGGTGCGTGGCACAAGTAAAAGGAATATACTCTCCATCCCGTTATTAGCCCCCAATGGTCACATATAATTCCATGTCCGTGTCTGCCTGAACAGTCGCAGCCGTATTGGCAGCCATAAAAAGACTTGCCCCTGCTTCAGCGGCACCTCTTTCCCACCACCCACCACCTTTCCGTCACTTCGAAGCACAATCGCCACCGTCGGTCCCTGCGCCGCCTGCAGCGCCTCTTCTTTGCCCGGCGCCACGTTGACACTGAGCACGTCGAACTCGCCAATGGGCGGCGAAAACTTGGCGACGTTGTGGTCGACCAGCCCGCTCCGCGCGTCTCGTATCATCTGCGCGGGGAGGTGGATGCCGCGCGGTCGCGTCGAGGATCCGAAGTAGGCGACTTGGACGACCGGATGCCGGGGTCGATGTACACTTAGATATAATGGTTCAGGTTTCGTTGTGGTAGTTAGACTTTTGTGGCTGAGTACCTGCGATGCGCCACCCCTTTCACCAGGTACAAATACGACAGCCTTCGCTCTGCCCCCATGTTCATACCTCCTTCCATCTATCCCCATTAGGCCTTCGTTAATATTTTCAACAAAACACCTACTTATCATGGCGAAGAATTTTTTCTCGGTTCTCCCAGTCGAGATCATCTCCATGATCCTCGAGACGTTATCACCAAGCGATGTTTTCCATGCAGCACTCGCATCACGCTACTGCCACCAGGTGTATTCAGCGGCACGCACGAGAACTCTCGTGCGTTCCTTGAGAAATAATGTTCCTGAACAGCTATGGTCTGAGTTCTGCGCCGCTCAATTTATTCTGACTAATTTTGGCCCTCTTCTTGATCGGGCCGGAAGGACTTACGATGTGATCCGGGTGCAGGCCTTTCTTGACCGATACTTTAGTATGTCAAAGTTTGAGCTTTCCACTACGGAAAACGATTTGAATGTGGCCTGCAAGCTTCATCATACCGTATCATATTTTATTCACGACTACACTTGGCAGGCTTTGTCCGAAGCCTCACGCATCGTTCAGCCGCCATTGCAAACGCTCGCATCTACCGAAAGAGATGTGCTGGAAGACCAGGATGGCACCAAGACGCCAGCAGTGACCATTTCTACCACGGAGCGACATCGATTACTTCGAGCCTTTCTACGGTTTCAGATATACACTGGACTCTTTCGACCACCGCAAACATTCGCAGAGGAAACCGATTATGACGGAGATGTTCAATTCCGACACTTCCTACAAAGGTTTAAAGCCTGGCAAGTTGAAGAAATCACTTGCGTCCATCAGTACTTGGCCGACATTGTTACAAATGCGGTTAATCAGATGAGTCATGAATTCGAGGTTAGAACGCGTTTCCTCATTACAAAAGCAGTCGGTGATACAAACCAAAAGTATGGAAATCTGTCTAAACAATATCATACATGGTTTTACTATTGCTCGGAAAAGTTTCGCCGACGCGGCACCAGAATTACTAGCTCACTTGTCTCGTCTGGATTATTCTCCATGTTTAAACTCGCTCGGAGTAACAAAGCTGCCCGATTTCTATTCTTGCGCGAGAAGTGTGAGTGTGCACTAGTTGCAAGCCCGTTTCTGTTCGACGCACTACTACACTGCAATATGCTTGCTGATCCCTTTCCCGGATCTCTTCATCTTGCATCAAAACAGGAAGTCTACAACCATGATGGTGAACCAGGGGAAGCAAACGCCGGCTACGTGTATTTGAAACCGGGGGGGGGTTACCTAGGCGTGGAAGGAGCGGCGCTAATTTCCTATCGCCGCCTGGGTTATATTTTCTGGGATTCGATACGCATTGAATTACCGGCTCTTCAGAGCGCGTTTTCTGTAATTGCGACATTAGACTACCACTCACATACAACAATAGGGCCAGCAGAAGGAAGTAGCCCCGAAGAACATCTCGGGCCTGTATGGCTGCCGGGGTCTCATCTTGAGGAGCTTATCCACCTTTTTAGGCCAGTTGACGTCTTGAGATAGAATTGGTTCACTCTTTTCGTTAAAGCCGCGCTCCAGCTGGAATTTATACTAGTTAATCTTTTCATTCCCGCAAGCCAGTATGTTTTGCCACGACAGATGATGGTGATTCTTTGTACTCTATTTAGTATACGCTTGGCAACCTCTAATGAATGTAGATGCTCGCTCATAATATAATCACCTCTTTTTGAAATTATACAGCGTTATGAATATTTTATGCTAGGCTAAGACTCGCAAAGCCAAACAGTCTAGAGGGCCGCCCTGTAGCTTGTTGCTCGCTCTCCCTTGCTGCTTCCTAAATCTTCAGCGTTGCCCAGCAATGCGAGCACATCAAGCCAGGCTACTTACAGGATGGGGGCAGATTCAAGTATTTTGTCTGCATTACATTCAACAGCCGTCTTTGAAATTTGTTACAAATTCATGTACTTTTTGTCATTACTTTTTCCCGGTTCGCTTACTGTTGTTCACTATTTAACTACAAATATGCCCGGTCATGAAAGCTACTGTGAAGATGCAGTCCAGATCGCTGCTATAGCTCGGGCCTTTTACTACTACCATCATAGCTGTGTAGCAGTTAGTAATATAGTGCTTTGTTGCATCACAAGCTTCGTTTCAAGTTCGAAGTAATGATTTTCGATACCTCTCACTAAGAGCGCGATGCTAAAAGCACTGTCATCATGTTTGTGGCTTCTTTTGGCAAGCGGCTGCGTTTGCAGCGGGTGGGAAGAGAACGGCCGGCAAACAGTATCATGGCAAGATTTATTATTTTCCACGTTTTCAAGCATACAGGAGAGATCCATTTTTAATTGAAACACCTACAGTATTGTAAGTGTGTACATTTTTGTAACATGCGCTGGCTCGAAGGGGACTGTGCCACAGTGAATCGCCACACTTTCACAGCGGCTACAGCGCCACCCATCCACTAACCGACCCGCCAGATTGGTTTGCAGGGGCCGCCAAAGCTCACCCCCGATCTGCAAACCGCCATTCAACATCACCATCCGCCTTGCAGCTCATCGCCCGTAACCATGGTGCTACACACACCATCCATGTACATCGTTTAACTCTTTGTGCGCACCATCTCCATAACACATGATTTGTGTTTTGCCTCGCTCACCGTTCGTTGGGGCTGAAGCGTTCCGCGCACGCTGACTCCCTTCGCTCGCCCGACGCAGTCCCTTAAGTAGTGTCATGCGCGCACCACCAGCGGCGCTGTACTTTCGATCTTGCATTCCCTATGTCAAGTTGCATCGAAACTTTCATACAACAAGAGCAATGAGTCTCTCACTCAAGCATATTCCCTGCCCGGCGGGGCCCAACTGCTCGGCCTACATGTGCCTCTTTGGCGGCCACGGCAGCGACCAGGACGCTGCTGAACCCCCGACAGGGCCAAGGTTGAATCGCAAGGAGGACGCGGCCACGCCAGGGAGTGATACAGATACTGTTGGCTCTAGAAAATCCATCAGACTTGACTCAACTCCGTCGACGCCATCCAGGAAACCCCCCAATCTGCCCGCCAGCCGCCCTGCACAATTCGCCAGTGACACAAAGCTTGCACCGTCACAGCTTCGCTCCAATAAGCGTCCGATCTCACCACCAGCCACGAAGCGCATCAGTTCCGTTCCAAGCGCAGCCAAACCGATAAAGCAAGAGTCGCTCAACCCGCGACTCCTCAAGCATTCGCCTGCCAGTCATGAGATTCGACTGAAGCTGGTCAAAATGCTTCACGCCGAGTACAAGCGATTGAATGACGAGTTGAAGAAAAAGGCCGAGAAGTCTGACCATAGACTGATACTCTCTGATCAGGCCTTGATCGCCCGTGTTCTTGATGAAGAAGAAGCAGTGGCCGTGGGGAAAGCTTCCGTCTATTCTAACGTCATGAAGAACAATGTTATGAAGTACAAGCGGCTCAAGGTGGAGGATTGGTTCAAGCAGCGGGAGATGGAGAAGCCTGTCGGCAGGAAGCGCCAGCACGACGCTATGGAAGGTAATGCTGTCATCGTCGAGACCGGACTGACCCCGGCGCAGGAAGTGAAGCTCCTCCAACGCATCCTTACGCCCGTCGACTATCTTGGCAATCACGGTTACGTCTCCACTATTCCCACCGAGGAGGACGTCGCCAAAGCCAAAGCTGGCCTCGATGCCGCCCAAGGCTGGGAACAATGTGACCGCTGCAGTCAGCGCTTCCAGGCCTTTGCCGGTCGACGCGCGGAGGATGGTGCTCTCGCCTCGGGCGGCGCATGCAATTTTCACTGGGGCAAGAGCTACTTCCCGACAAACGCCCCCGGAGACCGGGTCAAGCAGCCGAAGCGGTTTCTCTGCTGCGGGCAGCAGCTCGGTGACAGCGCAGGCTGCTTCACGCATCCGAATCACGTCTTCAAGGCCAGCGATCCGAAGCGTCTCGCGACCATCCTCAACTATGCGGCCACGCCCGAGAATCCAAATGCACCTACAGACCGCGCCGTGTGCTTTGACTGCGAGATGGGCTATACTGTTTATGGAATGGAGCTCATTCGTCTCACAGCCACGTCTTGGCCCGATGGCGCCGAAATTCTCGACGTGCTCGTCAGGCCTTTTGGCGAGATTCTCGATCTCAACTCCCGCTACTCTGGCGTGTGGCCGGATGACCTCGCTCAGGCGGAAGAGTGGCGACCTGGCGATGCTCTCGTCTCACCCCAGGTCGAGCAAGATGACGCCGGCAGCGAAGACGGCCAAGTTTCTAAGCGAAAGCTCAAAATCGTGTCGTCGCCCGCCGTGGCGCGCGATCTTCTCTTTTCCCTCATCGCCCCGTCGACGCCGCTCATCGGCCACGGCCTAGAGAACGACCTCAACGCCGTGCGCGTGGTGCACCCGACGCTCATCGACACGGCGCTGACGTTCCCGCATAAGAACGGGCTGCCGTACCGGCTGAGCCTCAAGAATCTGATGAGCTACCATCTGAACCGCAAGATTCAGCAGGAGCAAGGCTCCAAGTTGACGGGCCACGACTCGGCCGAGGATGCGCGGGCTGCGGGCGAGCTGGTGCGCTTCAAGCTGGCGCGAGAATGGTCCGACATGAAGCGGGCCGGCTGGAGGGTCGCCGACGGCGAGATTGTGTCGCCCGTGGCTAAAAGTGGCATGTCTAACAATAGCGGCGGTGGTGCTCTAACCGAGGAGTTTATCGAGGGAAGCATGGCGTAGAAAGACGGGACGTTATCGCATAACCCGCTCGACTAACATTTACACAAGCAAGCTATGCTTATTTGCCAGGATAGCCGGGTTGCTTGAAAGGAAGGACGGAAAAAACGTTGGCGGAATGCACATATTAGATCATGGGCGGCGTCTTGATATCCCATCTTTAGCATACACCCTTGCACGTTTGCAATGAATCACTTCGGTGCCCTCGGGCGCTGGTTTTCTTTACATATTTGCTTCATTGATAATTTGTATTGTTACAAGGGGGGGTTACATGATTGTAGATTTTGCGCCCAACACACAAACGGAAAGCCTTGCTGAGCATTTCAAAGCGGAGATGATTCCTTCTTCTTCTCCATATGTTCGATCGTACTCCACCTTACACACCTGTTTCCATATCCTTATTTAGGCTCTGCCGACAGACAGGAGGTACTGGCCACCGCCGCCGTTCTTGCCACCGCTCGGCAGGTAGGCGACGTTGGGGTTCGAGGAGAGCGTGGCGGCAATCTCGCGCGAGGCCTCAATCTTGCGGATCTGGACGAGGCCGTCGCCGTTCTTGGCAATGGCGCGGGAGATGGTCTCGGCGGACTCAGCCTCACCCTCGGCACGAATAACGTTGGCCTGACGCTCCTGCTCGGCGCGCTCGACGATGAAGCGCGCGCGCTCGGCGTCTTGCTGGGCAATCTGCTTCTGCTCGACGGCCTTTGTGAACTCGCGGCCAAAGGTCATGTGGGTGATGGACACGTCCTCGAGGGCAATGTTGAACTCGGCGGCGCGGCGGGTCAGGTCGTCGCGGATGCGCTGGGAGATGGCCTCACGTTGGGTGATGAGCTCGGCGGCGTCAAACTGCGCGACGATGGCCTTGAGGACTTCGTTGCCGATGGAGGGCAGGACACGCTCGTCGTAGTCGGCGCCGAGGTTCTGCACAAGTTTGGTTAGCGGGGAGTAGTCCCCCATACGGTGGGATGTAGCAGACGTACCTGGTAAATCTTGGGGAGCTGCTTGACGATGGGACGGTGCAGGACACGCAGCGTCAGGCTGACCATTTGCATATCCTTGGAACCGGTCGTGGTGGCAATGTTTCGGGGTCGGGTGCGCACGTCAAAGACGATGGCGCGCTGCAGCCAGGGGATCAGGAAATGGGTGCCCTCGTTGATGACGTCCTCCTTGACACCGGAGAGACGGTCAAAGATGACGGCGCGCGTGCCGCCCTTGACGTCAAACAGCGACTGCGAGGCGGCAAAGGCGACGGCGGACGCAGGCACCGCCAGCCTGTACATGGCGTTGAGGGCTCTCGCTGCCATTTTTGTGAGGTTGTCCGGTGTGGTGGTTGAAACTATGCCGTCGATAAAAAGGGGGAGAGAGAAGAATCGCAGATCCTCTGTCGCGGGCGATGACAGGCGGATGGGGATGGGAATTAAAGACGGACGCCGGATGGGATGGAGGAGAGCTTTCAATGGGGTGCCTGAGCAGTGAGGTTCATTTTGCTGGCGTGGTTGCTGCTGCTTGCTGGCCAATGGCGCTAGTCCTGTTGTGGCGGGCGGGTGGAGCTTTGGGATTGGCTCGGCTGCTCTGCGGGTGTGAAGACTTCGCCTTTCCGAAAGATTACCTTGACCTCCCTCTCACCCAATCGACTCTCTCGACCTCGACGAATCTCAACCCCCATTCCGTCGCGAAACCAATCAGCCAAAATGAGACCGACTCAGAAGATGTACGGCGGCCCCAACTGGAAGGTTGGCAAGTACGTGACGCCTTTTTTTCTCTGGATGCCACGGTGTGCTGGTGGAACGATGATGCTGCGGCTTTTCCGCGGATATCGCAGCAGCTCTTCCACGACCGGCTACTGGTGGCACAAATTGGACGAATTGCATGCTAATTGGCTTTTTACAGCTGGCTCGGCCACGATTTCGGTGCTTTCGGTACGTTAGACGAATAGAAACGATGCATTGGACGATGTGGAAAGGACGGGCACGCGGCACTGCGACACCGCACGATTGGGGACCAATGACAGCGCCAATGCCCTGAATTTGCCTGATTTGACGAGACGAGACACGGTCGACGCATCGGACGCGATTTCGAAAGAATCTCAATACTAACTGGATACAGGTGGTGCTGGCAAGGTCAAGGGCATCATCACCTACGGCCTGTCCGCTAACCGTCAGAACCCTTTTGCCGGAGCCGCCCATGACGCCGTCTTCAACACCTTCCGCCGCACCAAGTCGCAGATCTTCTACTGGGCCCCCGCCCTGCTGGCCGGTTACTACCTGATGCACTGGGCCACCGAGCGGTAAGCAGCGATTACATCCGGGCGTGGAGAAAATACCACAGCTACGCACGATAGCCCAAAAGAACGACAAAGCTAATTGACCCTGCAGCAACGAGTACCTCAACTCCAAGGCCGGCCGTGCCGAGTTTGCCGACTCCGAGTAAAAAGGATATAAAAAACCATGGAGGAGACTATAAACTGGGCGTTGTATTTGTGAACGCCTGCGGGCGCTTTTGTACATCAGAAGAGCGGGAAGACGCAGGAATAGACGTGGTAACTGCCACTTTAGCGGACTAATCCGTATCAATTTACTTTGTCACAATAAGTGTGTCAATGTTGTGCTGTAGACTGACGGGTGCTCACGCCGAGGTAACAGAGTCGCGACTATATTGCGCCAATTCTTGGGGTGCATATCACTACGACGTCATCTACTACAATTATCAACCGCCTCTATTTTCTGGAATTTGCTTGCGTTTCTTATTTTCGGATGCAGATTGTCGAGTATTGTCATCCAAAATGCAGGCCATGTCATTCGCCCAGCCCGTTGAAAGTGAATCACGTGACGCTTTCGGAAGCGGCAGCACGAAGCGCCGAAAATCTGGTGCAGCCGAAAAAAAAGTTCTGGGACTGGCCAAAAAAAAAATTTAGAGCGACCAGCCAGCGGTATACTGCAACCTCGATCAACATTTTGGATCCAATTGATTTTTTTTGTCATTGGATTACTGTCTCTCAATTTTGTAATTTTTGAGTTGACAGATTTTACTAATTGATATTTTACCAAATATCAATACATTCCTTCGTTCCATACGAATTGAAACACTTGCATTCAGCGAATACCGATCAGCACTTCAAAATGGCCGCCGAACGCCCCGAGAAGAAGGAGAAGAAGGACAAGAAGGACAAGCGCGCCAGCGATGAGTCGGGCGTGAAGAAGGACAAGAAAGACAAGAAGGATAAGAAGGACAAGAAGGAGAAGCTCGCGGCCGCCCTCGAGGACAAGATCCAGCAGGATGCCGCCAAGCAGTCCAAGAAGGACAAGAAGGCCTCCGCCGCCGCCGAGGATGACTCCGACTCCGACATGGAGGACAGCGACAAGGCCGACGATCTGCCGCTCGAGCGCACGGTGGTTCCCTTTGCCATTCCCGTCGCGGACGACAAGGGCATGAAGAAGGTGTACAAGACGATTCGCAAGTGTATGTCTCTCCCTAACAAAACTTCATATTCATGTTGCCCGCCAATACTGACAGCCAGTCACAGCCGCCAAGAACGGTACCCTCAAGCGCGGCGTCAAGGAGGTCGTCAAGACGCTCCGCAAGTCCCCCGCCGCCGGCCCCGGCACGACGGCCTTCCCCGGCATCGTCATCATCGCGGGCGACATTTCCCCGCAGGACGTCATCTCCCACATCCCCGTGCTCTGCGAGGACCACAACGTGCCCTTCATCTTTGTCACGTCGCGCGCCGAGCTGGGCGCCGCCGCCAAGACGAAGCGCCCGACCTCGGTCGTCATGATTATGGAGAAGCAGGACGGCAAGAAGAAGGCCGGCAAGAAGGACGCCGACGGCGAGGAGGACGGTGAGGATTTCGGTGAGGTGTACGCTTCGCTGGCCAAGTATGTGCAAAAAGAGTACCAGAAGCAAAGTTTCTGGGCCAAGGGCGAGTCCAAGGCGTAAGCAGAGAGAAGAGTGGGTTTGGGATGAGTGTGATTTGGATCAAATTGCTGGTAGCTTGCAACACTGGCCAGATGGGCATGGCGGCGTTTACGGTGTATATTTCACGTCTTTTATTGCATACAGTTAATGGATTGCCTATGGGTACATGTTGCGTATGATGTGACTGAACGTGGTGTGTGGCGCAGGGCACTATGGTTAAGAAATAATGGAAAATGCTGCATGAGTTTGTATTGGCAGGCAGTCGTGCTTTGACTGCGAATATTTGGCTTGGAAAATGAACAAGTCTTTATTGCAACAGTGCTTACTCCTCCAGCTCCTCCTCCCCCCAAGGTCCAATACCAGGACCTTTGAAAGCCTTGCCTCCTTTCCACACCCAGACGATGTTGCTCTTCTTCTGTAGCACTCTCACATCGTCCACGGGGTTCTCGCTGAGCCCAATGACATCGGCTTCATACCCAGCCTTTAGCTGGCCAGTCAGCGGGGCCTGTCCCTTGACAGTCAGCGGCCCGTTTGCCGTTGCCGCCTTGATGGCCTCCAGGTTGCTCAGACCAGCGGCCACGGCGTGCTCCAGCTCCACGGCCATGTTGAAGCCGGGGCTCGTATCCGTGCCCAGCGCAATCGTCACGCCGCTGGCCACTGCCAGCTTGTAGGAGCCGAGATGGTGCGAGCCGACCCGCAGAGTCTTGTCCCAGATCTTCTTGCTCATGCCCTCGCCGCCCGACCTGAGCGACAAGTCGATGACGGTCCGCGTGGCGACGTAGACGACACCCTTTTGTTTGATGAGATGCATGCATTCTTCGTCTGCCATGGACGCGTGCTCGATGGTGCCGACGCCGGCCTCGACCGCGGCGAGGATGCCTGCTTTTCCGTGGGCGTGCGCCGCCACCGGTCGCTTCATTCGCGTTGCCTCCTCGACAATGGCTTGCAGCTCACCACGGCTAAACTGGGCCACGTCCGGGTCGTCGTCTCGCGAGGCGAGCCCGCCCGTGGCCATGACCTTGATGCACCGGGCGCCCCGCCGGATCTGCAGGCGCACACCGAGCCGGCACTCGTCGGGCCCGTTGACGATGCAGCTCACGGCCGTCGTGTGGTAGCCCGGTCTGATCTGCGACACGCCAAAGTTGAGAAGCGCGTCGCCCGCCGGCAGGGCAAACACGTCGCCGTGTCCGGCCACCTGGCTGAGGGCCGCGCCGGCGCCGTAGACGTTGGGCCCGACGACGGATCCTTCTTCGATGGCCTGCGCGAGCTCGCACCCGTACCCGGAGAGATCCCGCATGGACGTGTACCCCCGCTGCACAGACTCCCAGCAGCCCTTGACGAGACGCGCCGCGGCGGTGGCTGGGTTGTCGGCGTGCCACATCATGCCCGTCACGCCAGACTCGACGGCCGCCTCCTCGTTTTCGCCCGCAAAGTGCACGTGGCAGTCCCAGAGACCAGGCATGAGGTACGGCACCTCGTGTCTCCTGTGAGGGTGTGACAGGTACTTGGGGGGCATGTCTGCTTGTCTGCCGACCCAGTCGATGAGCTTGTCGCGAATCACCAGGGCGCCGTCCTTGAGCGGCTCGCCGTCGCCTGGTATGAGGAGTGAGGTGGTGATGATGACGTAGAACGCCTCGGTGGAATCATGACTAGTCGGATGTTTCTCGACGGGGAGATCCGTGGCCACAGTTTTCTGGTGAGTTGATATGCGGTCTGGCGTGGTGCATTGGGCTGGATGGGGTTGTTGCTCATGTGAGGGTTTCGAATCAACACGCGCATTCCACTGAGGAATCACGCGTCTCGTCATTGTATATCGGCGTGCGTAGCAAATGGATTTAATAGATGGCAAGCAAAAAAGAAAGACGATGAAGGGAAGGAAAAGTCAGGCCACCAGCACGAACTCCCAGGCCGCGTAATAGCAGGGAACTGACGGGGCAAGTACCCGACAAGGCTTGAAAAAGTGCGATGATGAGTAACAGTGCACAGTGGGAGTTGTCCGGCCCTACAGTTAATTAATTAATTCGATCAGTATAAACCCGCCACTGCTGTTGGGGTTTTCAGTTGTTGCTATATCTCTTGACAGCCGCTCTAGAAGTATCACCGTCAGCCACAAATTCTTAGACAACTTGATCACTTTTCGTAGACAATAATTTAGCCCTGCAGCCGGTTAGCACTCCTGCACCGAATGAATAGTGATTGGCATCTGAGAAAAATGGCATCATCATGTCAATTATTATTGAACTAGAGTTACAGCAAGGAAACAGACTCGTAGTGAGCGTGGGCCACGACGGACATCTCCTCGGGTCGAGACCATCCGCGGCAAATGGAATACAAAGAGCTAGAAACTAGACGCCTCCCGTCCTCCGAATTGCATGCACGGATGCTTCGTCAGTCAACAACCCTTTTTAGTTGAAAGGGTTGGAGCGCGTTCCCCACCAGGTGAGGACTAGCGAGAGGCCGACCGTCTCGAACAGCTTGGCGACGACGCTGGCACCGACGGTGTCGATGGGACGCTTCTCAGTGAAGACCTGGGCGAGGAACTAGGAATAGTCAGCACACGTTGCACTTTTTTTGGCGATGAGGGAAATGAGAGCGGCGAGGCCATGTCAGCCTTCCGCTCAGCTGTCGAGTTTGAACTTACACCGGGAGCAGCAGTGGCGGCAAAAATGAGACCGCCGAGGTAGGCGGCGCCCTTGTAGGATAGAGTACCAGTAGCGTTGATGAGAGCGGCGACACCGTAGGACTGGAGACCGGCACCGACAAACGAGGTGCCCCAGGCGGCGGCGGCACCGGCAGCCTCCTTGGACTTGATGAACTCCTCCTTGGTGTTGGCGGCCTTGGCGCGCTGGTAGGTCTGGCCGAAGAGGGGAGACATGATGGCGAGCTCAATGCCGTGGTTGAAGGCAAGACCCAGGGCAATGGCCGAGGGCTTGACGGAGGGAAGGTCTGTGGATGAGCATGTTAGTGAGGCAAGCACACACAAGAATGTGACGTCAATCGAATGTGAGATTGAGCTTGACTGGAGAGCAAAGCCGCCGTGAGAGCATTGTCGACTGGTTGCGCCGTTTCAATGGGCGAGCTGCGCGACAAAGTTTGTGAAGCTGTTTCCCGGTGCGGGGGAAAGTCAAAGCCAAACAAGCTCACAATGACGTTTGCGCCAATGACAGCCACGGCGTCGCGCAAAGAGCTCCAAGTCGTCGGTAGATGAGGGCGCCGGGTAGCTGATGAGGACTTACACTGCAGAGACATTGTGATTGGGGTTAGAGAGGTGACTTGAAGTCGGTTATTGATTAGAAGTGCGTGATTATTTAGAGTGGTAGAAAGAAAAGTGTGGTGTGGAAGGAGAAGAAGAGGGAGGGGGAAGCAGACTGGAAAGGGACGGGCCAAGATTTATTTGACTACGAATGGTCGGCCCTCCTCCTCCTCCCCCCCATGTCGCAAGAGCTCACAGCTACTGGCTACCTTGCGTTTGGCTCCGGACAAGGCCAAAGAGGGTCTTGTCGTCCCGCGCAACTGGAAAGTCTCAACAAATAGCTTGGAAACGTAAAAGGTAGCATGTACATACTCTGTATGCGGGTGGTTGGATTGGATTGCGCCCACGATCGCGATCGCCGCAGCGCTCGGCCCACTGCAGGAATCAGGTATTTGGCTGGGATTCAGCTCCAGGCTTGTGGGGAGACCAGCCGTTCTAGGCCTTGTACTGGGTACATGCGAGACTTTGTATTGCGCCAGAATGACGGCACTTTTTCCTCTCGAAACAGCAAGGAAATACCACCGGATCAGCAAAGTGGAAATGTGCATGCACAAGAATTGCCATAAGCATCTGCATATCCTCGAGCTTTTGCTGTGATTTGCCCGTCTTTTTTTCCCCTTTTTTGAGCTTTGCTCCGGCTGCAGCGTCCTTTGTTCAGAGAGCATGCCCGCAGTTACTAGGGTGATGATGTCACCACTTTCTGGCTCTCCCCCAAGTTCGCGCCACAACACAGTCCCCAAGCTTTGAGCCACACTTGCACCACACCCCAGCAGCACTACACACTAAAATTACACACTGCGACCCGATAATTACCGCTCAAAACGGAAGTGGTATCAAAGAGGATCCCAGCCAAGGGAAGAGAAAAGAAGAAGAAAAAAATAAGCTACCTACGTAGTACGACCGTTCCTTGGTTCCCTGCATGCTGTCCACACTGTTCTAGACCGCCACAGGTGGCTGACGCGGACTGCCCGTTTCCTTGTTTTTTGGCCCGAGATGTGGCTCAGCGGTATCCTCCGAGTGGTCGCCCACCCGTAATTGCACCGAAGGACTGATATTATGAGGAGCTATTCGCGCAAAAATCGATGGTCTTTTGTTTTCGTGGTAACCGTCATCGTCAGGGGTCCCCAGAGCCGGGATCGACCTACACATGTCACGGCCATCAGGGACCAGGGCAAATCAGGAAAAGAGTCTTGCGTCACAGCCCCTCGCATATCGACGGCATACCCAACAAAAGCGTCTCAGTATCTGCTGCCGTGGCATCAACCACGCAACGGTCCAGGTTGCACTAGCATCAAGATGGCTAGCAAATGTTACTTTCCACCTCTTGACAGGTTCGGCGTGGCCGTACCTGGCGAGCCTGGCTTTACGTAGTATCACGCTCATATGGATACTTGCTTCTACACCATGCCAGCATGCCATCATAGGAACCTTCATATCAATCAATGCAAACGCGTGCAGATGCACGCCATGAAATTGTCCTTTTACAGCCATACTGCTAAAAGCTAACAATAAACCCGCAAAGGCCACAGCAGAAAAAAGAAAAAATCTCTTTCCTCCCATCCACCCCAGCTCCCTGCTTCCGAATAAACAACTATGCAAAATGTAGTAGAAATGGAGAAAAACAACAAAACAAAAACGGAAGCGCAAAATGTTGCAAATATATATAAACAGAGCACCGACTTTTTTTTGCATAAAAGCCTGGCACCAGAAACAAACGCCGTGGCTCCATGTGTACAAGAGGACTGATAAAGTCCAAATGAGCCGGGAAAGAAAACAAAAGCCACCACATTCCCTTCTCCCCCCCCAAAAAATACAACCTCAACGGTAAAAGCTGGCTGACGTGGTTGAGCATATCAGCATGCTCTCCGTATTCCCAATACACAACGCTTCAGACGCTTCGTTTCGCACATGACGACATCAAACAGGCTGCTAGCCCATCGACTGGCTGTCTTCGCCGCCGCGGAGAGCAAGCAGTGCGCGCACATCGTGCACGTACTGCAGACCTTCCAGCATCGGCACGAGGTGCATCAGATCGTTATCCGTAGGGTCGTTGATCCAGCCCTGGATCGGAATGGCATTGTCTATCAAGGTCAGCTTCAATTCATTGTCAAAAAACCAAGTCGGGGGCATGTACCCTCATGAAACAGATAGCTCAGCGGGCTATTATCCAGAATCATGACCTTGCTCAGGTCAGGCTCAACCGAGCTCAGGTCTTTGATGTAGGCCCCCTGTCGGTACGTGCAGTGCTGTCGGTAGTAGCGCGCCGAGAAGAACTTGCGCTCCGACTCGAGCCAGTCAATCACCGGGTCTGCGTATTCCTGCACCGACGCCGTAAACACCACCAGGTTGTACCATTTGCACACCCGCCTCAAAAACTCGTCGCAGTATGGTCGCTTGTTGACCCAGTACAGGATCGGGTGCTGCGCCGCGCCCGCGTTACCGCCGCCCAGGCCGAGCGACGCCGTGTTGAGGCGAACTTCCACCATGTGGCCGCTATTCAGTCGGCCGCCCTTGGACATGCTGTGGATCAGCGTCTCGTCAAGGTCTAGGATGAGCGTCTTTTGCTGCTTGCGTGACGGCTCAAAATTAATATACGATGGTTGTCGGCGGGGGATCAGCGGTCGAGGCGGCGCGGGAGCCTTGGGGTACTTTGTCAGGGCGGCGTGGGGGGACGTAGGGGACTTGAGGTGAGCAGACAATTCTTGGCCGTATTCGCTGGGCTTGGTGCGCGGTGCTGCAGACTGCGTCTTACGGTGCTGCTTGCGTTGGCGAGCGTCGTCGTCGTTGTTGAGCTTGATTCGTATTGACCGGCGAGA
Organism: Aphanocladium album; assembly: GCA_029218145.1. Taxonomy (NCBI): domain Eukaryota; kingdom Fungi; phylum Ascomycota; class Sordariomycetes; order Hypocreales; genus Aphanocladium; species Aphanocladium album. The sequence goes on along the minus strand of JARDXD010001364.1, from coordinate 22,168 downwards.
CTGCCCACCCTCGTCGCTCTTGGAACGGTTGTGGCGGCTGCTGGACGGGGTCTGGGAGTGGTCGGAGTCGGATTCGGAAGACATGGATGAGGAGGTACCTGGTCGTACGTTGGCCGGCGGTGCCAGCATTTTCCCGTAGCCGGACGAGTAGGACCCCGACGAGTCGTCATGGGCTTGACTGCTGCCGTACGCTTCTTTCCGCCGCGAGTTGGGATACACGCCAAACAGCTTCTTAAGCTGCGTCATTGGCGCGAACATGCCCTCATCGTTGTAGAAACAGGCAATGAGATAGACGCCTGGGGAGGCCAACGTCGAGAAGAACCAGCGGATCGAGTTGATGACGCTCGACAGGATGCGCCGGGGCAGCCATTGGCCACGCCAAGTGTGCCACGGTTCCGACCCCTCCTTGTCTTCTGACAGGAGCGGCGTCTGCTCTGATGCACCAGACTTTTCGCCGTACGATCCCTCAAACGTGTCGGGAAAGGGCTCCGTGTCCTTGCCGTCGGCATGGTCGTCGTCCTGGGCATCGTGGAGCTTCTCGTCGATGCCAGGAAGCTCCCGTCCAATGGAGCTAATGCTGTTGGATCGTGTTTGGGAGGCGCTGGACGAGGGCGACACGCGCGAGGTGATGATGTTGAGCGAGTTCATGGCGGCTTTAGGGGCGACCAGCCATGGGCCGACGGAGCGGGAGACAAAATATACAGGTTGTGGCGGCCGGGCGAGGGGGGGAAGTGGCTTTTTTTGGTTTCCTTTTCTTCTTCTAGATCCCTTCCGAGACAATGCGTGCCAACGTTACAGGCCGCGCTGGACGGCGGAAGGCGAGGTGGGAGGGCGCTTTGGCGTGTCGCGGAGGCGCGGATGCCTCTGGACCGGGTTATGCCGATGGCAACTGGAGATGGGGTTTTTTCCCGCCGTGTGTCGTAGTCGCGCAGTCGTGTCAATTCAGTAGAGGGGAAGGATCAGAGAGGGGGGATGTCAGAGGCTGCAGAGTCGTGCTAGATGGAGATGCATGCGCGGAGAATGGAGAATGGTCGCGGTGATGCTGCGAGACAAAAAAGGTGGTGATGCGAGGGGACTCGGACTCGTCCTGGGTGTGGTTGAGGTTTTGAGGGGGAGCCTGTCAGCGTTGGGAACGTCGGGGCCTTGTCAAGCCCCGGAGGCCCTGCTGCTGTTGGATTTTGGGGGCGGCGACGCTTGGCTGCATCGGGGCAGGCGTGCTAATTCCGGCGGGTTTCAGTGACTTTCAGCGACTTTCAGTGACGTGCAGTGACGCTGCAGCGGGCATTGCAGGCGTTGAGGCGCTGTATCGTCCCCTAAAATGAGGTCGCTGCAAGGGGTCCAGGGAGTTGCCTCGGTATATTTTTAGTGGGCTTGGGTGCATCGCTGATGGCTGTTACCACTGTTTCGGTACACTTCAGCGCCACTAATAACACCTCCGTTGGTGCCTCCGTTGGGCGCTAGAATTTGGTGAGCCCCGCTACCACATTGCCGTCCAGCGCGGGTCTAACTCTGCGTTGATTCGTCTGATCTGCCGGATATCGAGGTTGTTGATTGATGATGATTCGTAGATGAAGATTGAGGCCATGGATAATCAATCAATCAGTCTGGGAATCGTAACTGCACGGTGAAATGATCAGAGCAAGTCGACTACAGCACTGGTTAACGCTGTAGGCAATTGAAGCAAAGGCTTACTGCCAGAGTTCAGCTTGCCTTGCTTTCTCTTTCTTCTCAAAGCTAAATATGGCTATTCTCCAAATCAGGGAAACATTTAGCATTGGCTGCGTTGGTTGCTTGGCGGGTAGTCGCCGAGCCATCATTCGACGTCGCTTACAACATGGGTTGGCCATGATCGGATACAGCTTCCGTTCACGGATAGCCGCTGATACGTCAATGCATGTTTCCTAATAAAGCACTACTCGTAGACACTTTTACGCTTTCCTGGACACCTTTCCTATCAAAGACTCTTTTGTATATATGCTTTCTCTATCCTATACCATGTGGTTTGTCAGCTACCAATTAAGATTTTCGGAACGTCTTCATGAAATCAACAATCTTGAAGCACTACCAGTCATCAGAACATACTTTGTTTCGTATCAATTCCTTGCGTTGTTTCGTCTGTTGTATGCTCACAGCATACGCTGCCCCTTGCCTCCATCATGGCGGTAGTGGGGCCATCGCAGGCAACTAGGCGGCAGCTCAGCCGCTACACTTTTTTCAACACCACAAGCTCTCTCGCCGTCGCCATTTTCTTATATCCAATTCTCATTCACCATAGCCAGTTTGCCCTTCTGCTTTCGCCGCCAGGAAGAAACAGTCTCGATCTGTAGGGTCGCTGGCACCGCCCGGCATGAGCTCTCAAAAATATGCCTTCATCCCCATGGACGATGGCGAGGTCGGCCCTCAAAAAGTGACCAAGGAAAAGAAGCATCGCAGTCACCGCAAAGACCGCGACCGCGACCGCGACCGCGACCACGAACGACGCAGAGACCGCGATGACAGATCCAAATCCTCCCGTTCACGTCATCGCAGCCGCTCCAGATCTCCGCGTCGCTCCCACAACGATCGGCCAAAATCCTACCGCAAGCGCGACGACGATGTCGCATTCGACGACCGCTGGGCCGATGAAGAGCCTCAGTCTGACGACCCCGACCAGCAGGAAGAAGAGCCCGATTTTGAAGAATCCGCGAGCAAGCGAGTCAAGCTGGACCACCAGGAGCCCGCCGACGAAGACCTATCTGATGGTGCCAGAGAAGAACGCGATCGTCGCCGCGACCAGGAAGAACGAGAAGCATTTTCAAAACGTCTCAAGGAAAAGGATGACTCGCGCTCGAAAAAGGGATACCAAGACGGTGAAGCGACGGCACGAAGACGCTTGGGCGAAGACGCTGCTGCCCGCGACGCCGCCCTTCCGGATCTTCGCGAACGGTCGCGACAAGAATACCTCAAGAAGCGAGAGACGGAGCGCTTGGCACTGCTGCGCAGACAAGTGGCGGAAGAGACGGCTGAGCTTCAGAGCGGTATTCGTCTCTCAGACAGGGAACGTGCCGATTTTGCCAAGAATAGAGAAATTCTGCGCCTGGCCGAGGAGCGTCTGAAAATTGACGACCACCGTGATGGCTACGTCATGCCGGAAGACTACCTGACAGAAAAGGGCAAGATGGACAGAAAGAAGAAGGAGGAGGCACTCTACAAACGTTACGTGGAAAAGGACGAGTTTGGCCAAGAAAAGTTTGTCACGGAGCACGATGAATGGGAGCGCGAGCAGACGCTCAAGGCCAAGGCGCAGATTTCGCGCCCCGAGCTGGAAAATACAGAATACGACTATGTCATGGACGACAGCCAATACATCAACTGGAGTCTCGACTCGCGCATGCCCAGCGAGCGAGACAACATGACAGCCGAGCAGCGCTTCATGGAGCAGCAGCTCGACGCCGCGGAAAAGAAGGCCCTCTCGATACAACAAACCAGAAAGAGCCTGCCCATCTACCAATACAGAGACGAATTCCTGGCCGCCCTGGAGCAGTACCAGGTTCTCGTCATTGTTGGTGAGACTGGTAGCGGTAAAACAACACAGCTGCCCCAATATCTCCACGAGGCCGGCTACACCAAGAAGGGGCTCAAGGTCGGCTGCACGCAACCCCGTCGAGTCGCCGCCATGAGTGTCGCCACGCGTGTTGCTGAAGAAGTCGGCGTCAAGGTTGGCAACGAAGTCGGTTACTCTGTCCGTTTCGAAGACTGCACCAGTGACAAGACCATTCTCAAGTACATGACCGATGGTATGCTGCTGCGAGAATTCATGACGGAACCTGACTTGGGGGGCTACTCCGCGCTCATGATTGACGAGGCGCACGAGCGTACCGTTCACACCGATATCCTGCTCGCCCTGCTCAAGGATCTGTCCCGCGAACGCAAGGACCTGAAGCTGCTCATCTCTTCGGCCACCATGAATGCTGAAAAGTTTGCCTCCTACTTTGACGACTGTCCCATTTTTAACATTCCCGGTCGTCGCTATCCCGTTGATATTTACTACACACCAGCTCCCGAGGCCAACTACCTCGCGGCAGCCATTACCACCGTCTTCCAGATTCATACCACTCAGGACAAGGGCGATATCCTCATCTTCCTGACAGGTCAGGACGAGATTGAGGCGGCCGAGCAAGAAATTGCCGAGACAGCCAAGAAGCTGGGCAGCCGAATCAAAGAACTCGTCATCTGCCCCATCTACGCCAACCTGCCGTCGGAGCTGCAGACCAAAATCTTTGAGCCCACACCTCCAGGCGCACGAAAAGTAGTCCTTGCCACCAACATTGCAGAAACATCTCTGACCATTGACGGCATTGTCTACGTCATTGACCCCGGCTACGTCAAGGAAAACATCTACAATCCAGCCACAGGCATGTCCAACCTCATCGTCGTGCCGTGCTCACGCGCCTCGGCCAACCAGCGCAGTGGTCGTGCCGGTCGTGTTGGCCCTGGCAAGTGCTTCCGCTTGTACACCAAGTTTGCGTACATGAACGAGATGGACGAGTCGACAACGCCCGAGATCCAGCGCACCAACCTCAACAGCGTCGTGCTGCAGCTCAAGTCGCTCGGCATCAACGAGCTGCTCGATTTCGAGTTCATGGACCCGCCGCCCACCGAGGCCCTCATCGGCGCTCTCAACCAGCTCTTTGCCCTCCAGGGCCTCAACCACAAGGGCGAGCTGACCAAGCTCGGCCGCCAGATGGCCGAGTTCCCCACGGACCCGATGCTAGCCAAGGCCGTCATCGCGGCCGACAAGGAGGGCTGCGTCGAGGAGGTGCTCTCAATCGTGTCCATGCTCGGCGAGGCCTCCGCCATCTTCTTCCGCCCCAAGGACAAGAAGATTCACGCCGATTCGGCCCGCAACCGCTTCACGGTCAAGGACGGCGGCGACCACGTCACGCTGCTCAACGTCTGGAACCAGTGGGTCGACAGCGACTACTCGCCCATCTGGTCCAAGGAGAACTTTTTGCAGCAGCGCTCGCTGACGCGCGCGCGCGACGTGCGCGACCAGCTGGCCAAGCTGTGCGAGCGCGTCGAGGTGGCGCCGTCGACGTGCGGCGCCAACAACCTGCGTCCCATCAAGCGCGCCATCACCGCCGGCTTCTTCCCCAACGCCGCGCGGCTGCAGCGCAGCGGCGACAGCTACCGCACCGTCAAGAGCAACGCCACCGTCTGGGTGCACCCGAGCAGCGTGCTCATGGCCGTCGACCCGCCAGAGAAAATGGTGGTCTACTTTGAGCTGGTCCAGACGACCAAGGAGTACATGCGCAGCGTGATGCCCATCGAGGCCAAGTGGCTGGCGGAGCTGGCGCCGCATTTCCACAAGAAGAAGGACGTCGAGGAGCTGGAGGAGAAGAAGATGCCCAAGCAGCGGTAAACTTTGTTCACAGTAGTGTTTCCGTGGCTACTGGAAGAGGGCACAGCAGCAGTGAACTTCCAGTAGAGGGCCATGTACCAAAAATATACCCAGATTATATATACAATAGACTCATTGTCAGCTATCTGCACGTGTGCCACTTTTAGTTTGGAAAGGAAGTCACATCCTCATCATACGACGCATTCACCCTCAACAGCCAGCTTCCATATACGTCCAGCTTGGGCCAGTTCTGCTGCTGATTCGGCCCTGCCCCTACAGGAGGCAGCTCTCCAAAATTCATACTCTGTTCTCTCCGCCACCTTGCGTCGTCTTCTTCTTTTATCCCCGCCTCTCCATTCAGGGAAGTCTCGATGAGCGCCCTCATCTCCGCCCACGGCACCAGATAGCTCCTTCGCCCGTCCAGCATCTGTGCCAGCGCCAGCCTCGCCTGGTCCCTGTCTCCGTCCCGACCCCTCCGCCCTCGCCCGCCCACCGTCCTTGGCATCTCGTCCAGCACCAGCGCGTCGCCCCACGGCACTTTGGTCCCCTCGGGTAGCGGTACCAGCTCCGGCGCAAACTTTTGGGCGCCGTACGGCTCACGGCCCCAGGCCAGGCCCCCCGGGTGTCGCACCTTTGGCAGCACGTACGTGAGGCTGCGCAGGTGCGGCATGCGGAGTCGCAGCGGCGCGAGGGCTTCACGCCAGGCCTTGCCCAGGTCCGTCGTCGCCGTCGTACCCTCCGGGCTCACCCGCGGCGTGCGCCCGAAGAAGGCGCGCCACTCGAGCCCGATGTGGCGAATGGCTCGCCATGCGGACTGATCAATAGGAGTGCTGCTGCTGCTGCCGCCGCCGCTGCTGCCGTTGAGGATGGAGTGGTGGTGCTGCGGGTTTTGACGGAAATGCGGCCGGTCGTTGCGGTCCAGGTACAGCATGTCGACGGCGGGCTGGAAGAAGGCGCCGTGCGCGCCGTCGAGGAAGAGGCCATGCCGCAGGCAGGCGGCCCGGGCGGCTCGGCACACGGACAGCACGGCGGGCGGCGCGTGGCGGATGTGAAAGGTAAACTTGCTGCTTCTGGTGGTGGTGTTTCTGTGGTCGTCCGGGTGCTGGGTGTCGGACGCGGACGGCTTGTAGTGGTAGTGGCCCGAGACGTGGAAGATGCGCTGGTCGGGGAGGGCGGCCTCGAGGACGAGGAGCTGGATCTCGGGGAGGAGCCGGTCAAACGGGAAGGATGACAGCTCGGGTGTAGTTTTTGATTGAAGTTCTGACATGGCAGCTGGTTCCTGGGCTGTGGAATGACTGTGATGCGTGGTTGATGATGGTCGAAATGCAATGTAACTTTGGCTTTTTATGTAGCATGGCCGTGGCGGAATAAGTAGCCCAGAATGGGCCGCATCGCGACCTGCGTTGCGAGATGCGCATCAGGGGAAAAGCTTCTAGGCTGCCATATTCTTTTCAATCCATGTCATTTCTTTGAAGGGAGATGAGAGGGCACTGGAGCGTTTCAGGGAAGAGAGTTGCGTGTAAGTGGTGATAGTTGTGGACTCGGGCGACTCAGCTGGCTGTTAGGCAGCAAAGCTTCCGCTAGGCAGCGAAATAAAAATTTACAAGTTCGGCCGACGGCTGGCTTGGTTTAACATTTCTCGGTCTGAAGCCCCTCGATATGTTTCTGCCAAGGTAACCAAGTCGCATCTGTCAATCCGAGTTGGTACGATTGGGAATACGGAGCCGTCGACGGCAACCGTCCTGCGCGGCCCCACCCCCGACTCAACCACGGCCGCTCCGCTGTACTCCCCGACAAGACTCCGTTTTCGCGGCTGCGAAATCTGCTGGAGGTAAGAAGGAGGAGAACACGGGGAGCTAGAGCGATTATACTGCAAAGGGTCTGATCTGTGCAATCACTTCAATGCAAAACACAGCTGCAAAATCCGTCTCGCGAGAGCTCTTTGGGTCAAAATACTATTAGGTCTGCTGTGCTTGATTAGAATTGGAGTTTCTGTTGTCACTTTTCTGCAAAACGTAGTACTCTTGACATAGGAAAAGCCCAGACTGCCGTCCAAAGTAGGCAACTATCTGAGACGCCCGCGCATCGTTTCAAGTGAATGCAGGCTGACAGATCGTCTCGCATCAAGTATGCGGTCGCCTACGCCAGGCGCACGAGCCAGGCTGGAGACTTCCAAACGCCTGGGACTAAAGTTTTTTGCAAATCTATGTTACTGAAGGTCACAGTATCAACAAAATAGGCGCACATCTTTACTCGGATGATAATGAAGCGGCCACTGCGGCAAGCCAGGGGAACTCGCAGCTGCAGCTGGCAACGACGACCACCTCCATGCTAGTCATTTGTTTACCAAGCTCTTTCCATTTACATCTTGACTGATTCTCATGTCATTCGATGCGCAGAATGTTCAGCTTCGCTAACAATGGTCACGGTCAATCCGTGAAGATCCGCAATCGACTGCAACTTGGCAAGGCGCTCCTGATGATCTTCAACAGGGCAGCCCATGAAATCGACATCTCGAACCCGCAGCTCGACGCGGTCCAGCTGCGAGAGGCGCTTGCCCCGCTCGTCCCGAAACCCGTCAAACAGGTCCTCCACGCAGTCGTAGTTTTCGGTAGACATGTGCAGCACAAACGTCCGCAGCGACGCTGGCAGCAGGGAGTGCAGCGCCGGTGTGGTCTCGTCCCAATTCGGATTATGTCCGAAGAAGACGCCATCGAGCTCCAAGTGCTGCAGCGCGCGGAACGCGCGCAGCGGCGAGCGGATGGGGGAGCCGTCGTCCCAGACCATGCCCGCCAGCACGGCCAGCCTCTCGAGCGACAGCGCCGCGGGGGTGGACGCGAGCGCCTGCAGGAATGCGTCGGCGTCCCATTCCTGGCCAAACCCTTCCATCGTGTGGTGCCGGTACTGCAGCGTGGTGAGACGCCCCATCTCGGAGAAGAAGCCCTGGCAGACGGCAGGGCTGATGATGCAGTAGTCTAGCACCATGTGCTCAACGGTTGCGCCGAGACTTTCATATCGCCGAGGGCCCTTCTCCGTGCTGCGCCATTCATCCTCTATGCTGTCATATTCCAAGTTATCCTCGTCCTCCTCATCCTCCTCATCCTCTTCATTCGACTCATTCGACTCATTCGACTCATCATCGTCATCAGCACCTTCCGACGCGTGTTCCTCCTCGCCTTTGTCCGACACGTCATCATTGTTGTCGTCGTCGTCATCATCACCATCGCTCGCTGGCGCATCGTCATCATCAGCCGCTGAGGGAAAGTCCTCCGAGTCCAGAGTACCAAAGTCGTGAAACACTCTGCGAAGCGACTTGAGCGTCAAGAACGGGAATACGGATACAAGATTGTCGCCAAACTGTGTGTCCACGGCCCGCGTGGGAAGCAAGGTGTGCAGTTTGGACAGCGGTTGCCCAGTCAAATCCCCTCTGTTGGCCTGTTCAACCATATAATGGATAAACTTTCGAACCAGAGGTGCAGTCTTCTTGGCAAGTATGACTGCGGCACGTTCATCATCTTCATCGTCCTCGTCACTGTAATATTGATCTTCCCCGTCCGGGTCTGGCCTGACAGTCACAGCCAGCCAGTCGCAAGACAGCGCTAATGACTGCAAATTGGGAAGCAGCGACAACAGAAAAGCGGCGGCAAAGTCTACAGACTGCCCATCATCAAAATCGGCCGACTCCAGAAATATGCAGTTGAACCAGTCCAGGATCCTGCTCGGCGCGACCTTGAGCTGCGCAAAGTACGGCGACGCGCGCATCAGCTGCAACAGTGCGTCCGATTGTGCCTCCATCTTGGCGCGAATGACTACTTCCCAGTCGTTTCCCTCCTCGTAGACACGGTTGAGTGAGTCTCGGTGCTCCAGGTCGACGTGGACAATGTACTCGGCGATGACTGGGTCCGCCGCAATGTCGCACAGCAGCTGCGGGAGCGTATAGGGCTCAATAGAGGAGTCTTCGGTCCACCTGTCCCTCTTTGGCAGGCGAAAGCTGCGATACTGCTTGCGGAGCGCGTTGTGCTGTTGCAAGTGCAGCTGCGCGCTGGCGTGGAGGGATTTGCATGTTAGCACGCACGCTTCGAAGTCGTACGGCGAGGTTAATTGCCATATGTGATGCAGGACGTCAAAGGGCAGCTCCTGTAGGCTCATGATGTCTGCTTGGTCGCAATTCTATTCTGTTAACAGCACGGATGTGGTTACCAATGCAACAGGCCTGTCCTAAAGGGGTAAAGGGAGTTGCGGTGCGGCTCAGGACGTTGGTGATCATGCATGGCTGCCACAATTAGATGAGAGCGTGATCCGTTCTGTGGCTCCACGGTGTGAAGTGGATTTTATGCTCCGCCACTTTTCAGGGTGACATTCCGACGCTCAGCAGTTTGCCTTTGTGGGCCTACAATCTCGAATCGTGAGAGCAATCAATCACTATTCACTTAATAGCAGTGCCAGAGGGCTGTTGCAGGGTCTAAAAAGGCTGACCAAGTGCGACGGACATCCTGGACAGGGGTGCTGCAGATAAGCTGCAGTTTGTGTATCAGCCTCAGCCTTGTCTGCAGTTCGGGGCAACAATCTACTCGAGTACTGCGCAGCCGCTGGCCAAGACATGGGCGGGAGAGACCTTCAAATATAATGGATACGAATATTTATTTACGAGTAGAGCTTGCTACATTTATTCTGTCCCCAGGTCTATTTCCTCTGCGCGACACAACTAGTACGAGGAAGTGACTGCTTACTCTAGTTTCAGGGTTGGATCCCCAGTTGAAGTTGTCACCTCCACCCGACTCCCTAATTTGGATAAACCTGCATGCGGCTTGCATATGCCGTCGCACCTGCGATTGAAAATAGGTGCAAATGGTTATCAGGCGTAATGAGCCTACCAAGTCTAGGCGAGGCAGACTAGAATCCTCTGCAGCTGTAGAACATGTATATCCCCCACTTCGCCTCTCGATGTTCTTCTCGTCAACCACCCAACCAACCAACCTCAGACCCCATACAATAGAACGATTACTTTGATCAATTTTCTTGGGGAAAATCATGTATAACTTTCTATACTTATTTGCTCTGCAGTTGGGTGCTGCTGCGGCTTTGACTGTGCAGAGCTTGCCTGGCCGATCGCAGAGCGACACTATCTCGGCTATTAAGCGAGAGTTGGCGCTCGCACCGAGGGCCAGCAACATCATCTTCAGCAAATCAACCACGCTCGACTCCAGTCTTGAGCAGTTTCCACTCTTCAAAATGTTTGTACATTTCTCAGTTTGAGTGGCTGTAATGTGTGCATCTAACATGGGGCACCAGCAACGAGGAGGGGCCAAACGGAACAACCGCGAGCATAGAGATTACCTGCCAGAAATGCTACATCAAAGGCAGCGCATCTGCAACCATCACGGCAAAAGACAACTTTAACTTGACGGCTGAGGCATCCAGCATCAAACACTCCGTCAATAACACTCTGCACGAGATTGCCAACTATGCTTCCCAGGTGGTGGATGACATGAAAGATTACGTTTCCAACACTACTAGGGAGTTTGTAAAAGACATTACTCAGTTGGACAGCCTCAGCGATCTTCACGGGTTCAAGCTCCCGCCACCCAATATAACCTTTGATGTGGACATCGGCAAGCTGGATGATGTGTCTCTGGAAGTGGTATTCACTGAAGCGGAAATTTATGTCGAGCTTTCCATTCTCTTCTCAGCGGGCATAACCTACTCCTTGAATCTCTACACCTCTTCGGAGCTAGGTTACGAGGTCGGCAAAGTGTTTGTGGGCTTTGTCGCCACAATTGACCTTATCCTCAGCGTCGAGTCTCAAATTGAGTTGGACAGCGGCTTTCACGTCAAATTTGACAAGAACATGGGCATGAAACTGGCTCTCTTTTCCGATGAAGCGTCTCACCTTGAATTGTTCGTTATCACCCTTCTCATCCCAAGTCCCACTAAGATATGGTGTGATGCTAACTCCATCCAGTAATGGCGGGCGATTTGAGTTTCTCCCCGTCACAGTCACCACTGCAGGCTCAGTCCTTCACGCCGTTCTACGCATTGGCATCAAGAGTGGCTTCAGCCTGAGCGCCGGATTCGGAGCCGATGTTCAGCTGTTCAACCAGACTAGCCATCTTCAGCTCGGCGCCGGCATCGAGGCAAGTGCCTACGCTAATGCCGCCGAGTTCATCACCAACATTACATTCGCGGGCACAGACTCGGCTGCTGGTAAACGCGGCGACGATGGGTGCCACTTGCTGCTTCAGCAGGGCTATCAGATGGCCATTGGTGCGGCCGCGGGCGCCTCGGTGGAACTCCTGGACAATGTCTGGGGCCCGACGCCCAAGACGGAGATTCCCATCTTCTACACCACTCTTTCCACCGGCTGCGCTGCGACAAAAACTGCCACAGCTGAGACGCACACTGCCACGCCTCTCGCAGTCAGAGCCAACGGCGGCAGCGGATCTACCGTTACGACGACGGCAACAGAGGTTACTTATGTCGCATTGAAGTGTCAGTCGACTGGCATGACAAACTGCCCAGCTTCGCTCAAGTCGCGTGTGACAAACGTTGTCTCGACGACACTGACATCAACAGTCAGCTCGGGCGAGAGCGTCGTTTGGCCCGCCACCGCGGGGCAGAGCGCGGCTGTCACAGCAGTGGCCTTTGGTGCCAAGGCGCTGGCAATGACTGCATCGTCAGGGAAGCCCGTTTCGTATGTGCCGCCAACTTCGACACCGACTCCACAGCCTGGTACTACCAGTGACAAGAATAATGATGGCACCAAAGGGGCCAAAAGCGGGTTGAAAAAGGTCATTATTGGCGTGTGCGTCGGCCTTGGCGTTCCATTGCTGGCTGCGCTCGTCGCAACAATCATGTACGCTTGAACAACTTGTCGATCCGTAATCATGCTAATAATCTTCAGATTCTGCCGAAATCGCAACAAAAAGAAGTATAATAGCGTACCGCACATGGCAACTGAATCAACAGATGTGGAGTACAAGGCTCCGGTAACAGTTCAGACGCGATCTTTGAGTCCATCTTTCAGGAATGAGTCACGACACTGAAGCAGAGGGCTTGCAGCACCAACATGGATCATGAGGGAGGCACTTGGATCAGATCGAGAAAACTCGCTTCATTCATGGTTTGTGCCATCTCGATAACGGAGAATGCCTGGCGTTTGTCAGTCAATGGTGAAATTGAATGTATTGCGCTATCGTGTTATTTAAGCTAAATCAACTATGTCTCCTTAAAATCCTGCAAGAACCTTTACGGTAAAGGTCATAGGCGGCGTCGGCCGTGCGACCAGGCCCTTTGATATCTTGATTTTCCTCTCGTCCAGCAGCTCAGCATCCTTCAACGCAAAGTCAAACCTACCAACCCAGCCGGCTAACAAACAGGCAAATTCGGCCTTGGCAAAACCCTGCCCGATGCAGCTCTTTGGGCCATGCGAGAAGGTTGCGAATCCATAGTTTGTAGACACGCCACCGCTTCCAGTTTTTCGATCCGCAGCGGTGTCCTCGCCGTCGCCTTTGGCCATCCACCGATCCGGATTGAACGTTCCCGCATCGGGTCCCCATTGGGCTGGATCTCTATTCATGGCCCAAGGTGAGATGGTAACATGTAGTCCGCGCCGCACTGGATAGTTTACAACTGTCGTATCCTCGGTGGCTGTTCGAGCAAATACGGGCACCGGGCACCAGTATCTTAAAACTTCGCTGCAGAATGCCTGCAAGTATGTCATGCCATCAATGTCTGCGCTCGATATCGGCGCTTCCAAACTCGAAACTTTGCTGCGAATCTCTGTCCGTATCCTGGTCTGCATATCTGGGTATTTGGCCAGCATATATATGGCCCAGGACATGCTTCCCGCCGAAGTGCCTTGTCCAGCAGCCAAAAAAGTCATCATTTGATCCACAAGCTCATCGTCTGAAAACAGACCGCTGCCCATGGCCAGAGTTAAAACGTCTTTGACTTGGGTAGACCAGTCAGCGGGCTTCTTGTCAGCATTTTTATGTATAATGTCTAGACACTTGCTACGGATGATATGGGCCGCCTGGTAGATGTCTTGATTTCTTTGGACAGGGAGGACGTTCACAACCCATTGCGGGAGAAATGTGCTACAGAGAGCCAGGATTTGCGCCTGGCGTGAAGGCTCAAACAAGGTGTCGCATGCCTGCACAAACTCGGTATTATTATCGTCAATGGCGCCGAGGTCTGTTCCGAAGCCGGCGAGCCCGACGATGTCAAGAGTACACCGCGATGTCCAACTGTGCACTTCCATTTCAGAGATGCCGTGCTCGCCGCATGCCGTCGTCATGGCGTTTACCACCTGGCGGGTTTTGTCCCAGAACAAGGGGTAAAGCTCCTTTATGTTGCGGAAGGCGAAGGCCGGTTGTAATTTTCGACGCTGCAGCTTGTGTGCCTGCCCTTCGGCAAGCAATAGGCCGAAGCCAAGCACGCGACCATAGACTTTCCCAACAATTTCTGGCTTCTGAAAAGTATAGCCCTTTGTGACGAGCACCTCGGCCATGGCCGCCGGGGATGTGATCAAGATTCGTTCAATGTTGAAGAACCAGAAATAACGAATAACGCCACCATTTGGAATCGTATTTGCCCTACAAATTTTCCTGGTTAGCAGCCTCTATCAATTGTGGTTGACTGAGCCTCGCCCATGTCGGCATGACAAGAGCGGGGGAGCTTACCATCTACCAGCTGGTGCGCCCATGGGTTCTTGTAAAATCATGAGGCCGTGACCCCAAAGCCAATGCTTGCCTGGGGGCATTGGCAAGTTTCTCAGTGGCGACACGTAAAATGGATAAATGAAGCTGTGCCAGCACGCCCAAATCACCATTTCAGCACCGAAAAGCAGTGCAAAAAAACACAGTGTAGTGAATAGGCCCACCGCTTCATCGACCCCTGATAACTTCAGCAGTGCGACGTGCGCGACAGTCGCTACGATGGCTGCAATCAATAGGCTCGAGACACTCTGCATGGTGTGCCGTGTGTATTTGTGTAGTGTAATCTGTAATCTGTTGTTGAGTTTCTTCCCAAAAGCCTAATAATAGGTGGTGTTGCATCAAGTATTTGGATCGGACATTAGCGCCCCTTTCGGCATTCTGCACTTCCGCAAAGTAACTAAGCTAACCGTCTCACACACATGACAGTTTCTTTTTGGCCCTTACAAGGAGCCTAAATAACTACTACATGGTGTTTTTCAACTCATTGTATAAGGCATCCGAGTGGGTGTTCTAGGGCACTTTGCTAGGCGCTGTTTTTGAGGTTGTGGTTATAAGAGACGCTGTAGTCGTCATTACAGAGCACTGGTAACCTATACCAGGTGCAACAACAGGCGTCATAACTGCTGGTGTTATACTAGGTGTTGTGCTAGGCATTATAGAAGGTACTTTGGTAGTAATTAAAGCACACATTATAGCGCAGTATGCTTTCGAGCAGAAAAATTCACCGTACGAAAGTGAAAATATCTAGCATGCAAGAATGCAAAAAATGATGTCGACATGCCACTGTAGAAGATGCGCCAGTCTTGCAGCGAAGTGTGGAAATCGCCATTGTCTCCCTGAAGTGGTCATGATCGGTGCAGTCTATCAAAGGTTCTATCCGGTATTATAGGATAGCGTGCGATTTAATTGGCGTAGATTGACTTATCCAGGCCGATTGTCTTTTGCGAGCTGAAAGATGCATTTCAGCCATTTCGACTGCGCTGTTGTCTAGCATTTGGATCCTGCCGTCACCGTAAAAGCAGCATAGACGCTGCAACTAGCGTCGTGCTCCGCATCTGAGCCGCTTTGATACCCGTCTAGTGTCGCAAGTACTTCCACAAACAGATTGGATATCCGTGTCTTAGATGCGAGTGAAGAGAGTTAGTTGACACAATCGTTGACGTAATGATGCAGATAGATCACACCGCCACGACTTAATCCGAGCAATTAATATATCGTAACACTACTGCAGTTGCTTTTATAGCTTTCCTAGCCCCAAAAGCAGGGTGTCGGCTAATGATCCTACAGGCTCGCGGGTTGCTGCTTTAGGTCACCACAGGGATAAATAATCATCAGGCTCACCGTGGCCTAGGGCTACGCATTCAATACACAATCAAAGAAGGCGAATTTACCCATGGAGGTCATCTTGTCTACTCTACCGGCCCAAGTGGCGGCAGCTGCTGCTAATCTAAGCGGCAGCACCTCGCCGATCTTACGAGACTGTCACCGCCGGGTCGAGGCATTTCTACTGATTTTGACATGGCAAAACATCCTTCTCGCGTCTGTACTCGGCACAGTTGTCTACATTGTCGCCTTGGTTATATACCGCCTCTTTTACAGCCCCGTCGCTGCCTTCCCTGGCCCGTTCCTTGCAAAGGTTACGCATTGGTACGAATTTTACCACAATTTTATCCGAACAGGCATGTACTATGAAGAGATTCGCAAAATGCATGAGAGATATGGTATGTATGTCACAAAAAAGAAAGATAGGAAAGAAGCGAGAAAGAGAAAAATTATAAGAAAGGGAAAAATTATGAAAGGGAAATATAATCGTCTGTCAATTCTTGGGTAAATGAAACTGACTGTAATTTTCCTAAACCCTGTTGTCCGAGTTTCGCCAGAGGAAATACATGTTCTTGAGCCATCCGCCTATCATGCTCTGTTAGTCACTGGTGCTGTTAGGAAAACAAATTCTTATAGGAGGTTCAGCAACGGCACTGGATTTGAAGGTTATCAATATGATGCAAACATTTGTGCCAAATTCTTCGTCGCTAATGACATCGGCTCGGGCAGATATGACAGCGATTTCGACTACCCACGAAGCTCACCGGCGTCTCCGAGTACCGTTGGACAAGCTGTTTTCTCGGAGTGGCATAATCAGTATGGAGCCTCGACTCATTGAAAGAACAGAGAGGCTCTGTGCCAGACTCAGGAGCTTCCAAGGCAGTGGTCAAGTTGTCAACCTCACCGACGCCTTTAGTTCGTTGACCACAGACATCATATCATCCATCATCTTTGAAGAGCCAAGTGACTACCTTGGCGACCCCAATTTCAATAAAGAATGGTATGAGACACTCAAAATGGGTACGTTGAGCGTGCCGCTATTTAAACACATGCCATGGATGGTTGGGTATGTTTTCTATCAAGACATTACTAACGCGCGTTTGCTGACGGAGTTTTTATTTCCGCAGCTGGATAGCGCGACCGCTGATTCGTTCTTTGGTGAACCGTGTCACCAGATGGACGGTTTGGGATGAGGTATTGGGCATACCCTCAACAATTTCACCACAGTTACGCTCCACGGTCCACTAACTGCGAAGCAGAAAGCCCGTTGCCAGGTGATGCTGATTCTAAAGCGGCCCTCCGACAAGTCAAAGTCGCGAGACGAGACTACTGTTCTTGATCACCTGGTTCACAGCGATCTTGTTGAGCGAGAGCTCGGCAACGGTGGCTTTGCGCGCCTCGCCCAGCTCATCCAGCAGGCAGGGGCGCACAATGTCTCTCACACTCTCAGTACCATTTTTGTGCATCTACATCTAGACGGGAGCAAGCTGGAACTGCTTCGCCAGGAGCTCGGTGAAGCTTGGCGAAGCTACGATGATGCTGGGACAGAGCCCACCTGGCTGGAGCTTGAAAAGTTGTCGTATTTGAGCGCGTGTATCGCCGAGGGTCTAAGGTAGGCTGCCATGCCAAGACCTTTGCGCTGATCCTGCTGTGAGCTAACTGCTTTGTCCTGTTAGAATGGCTATTGGCGGCATGAACCGCACGCCTCGAGTGTTTCCCCATGAGGAAGTGAAAGTTTGCGACTGGAGCATACCCAAAGGAGTAAGTCACCCTTCAATATTTCTTCGGCGCGCTTCATTCGCTAAAATGCATGCGATACACCTCTTTCAGACTCCTGTCTCCATGTCAACGTATTGGATGCACAATGACGCATCTGTATTTGTCAATCCAGATCAGTTCAATCCCGATCGATGGCTGAATGCAAGCTCAGAGCAGCTGCGCACCATGCGCAGTCGATTTGTTCCATTCGCGAAGGGTAGCAGAAGCTGCGTTGGTCAGAAGTAAGTATGGAAAAATAAACTTATGTTAGTATAAGACTAACACCCTGGCTAGCCTGGTATATATGCAGCTCTTTCACACACTCGCTCGATTATTCCGCCCCAAATCAGCACAGTTCTTGCTCCAAGATACTACCCTCCGAGATATTATTGCCGTGCATGGATTATTGTTCCCGATGCCACCTTTTGATACTAATGGTGTCCAAGTTACTATATTTTGAGATTATAGTTCATAGGTTTTACTGCTAAATATTAGCTGGGCAGTAAAGTGTACTAGACATGATGGCTAAGCGTAATGCCCCAGGCTGGCACCACAAAAGGCGTACTCGTCAGCAGGCCAAGATAGCGCGTGAATAAATAAAGCAATACTATAATCACAAGTATTTTTATATATTTTATATCTTTTATTTCCTGTATTTTATTCTACTTCTCATTTACTACGTTATTCGCGTTATTTAATTAATACATTATGTACAATAACAGTTGTAAAATGGTATTACTTTGCCTGTTCTTTGGAGACTGCTCGATTCTTTTGCTCCCTTGGTGCCAGGCTTGCTTTTGGAACACACGCAAGACACGGTACTGGAAAACCTTGCACTCGGATGGCCAAGTTTCGGAGTATCAGCCGCACCGGAGACGGCAGACGATCAACGACCATGTGCCGCATCTTCCTACGCTACTAAACAGAAGGCGGATAGGTCAAATAACGATGCGTTTACTGCACGATCAAGCATAAATACAGGACGCAAGTTGCATGCTTGGTGGAATCGAGCCTCCCCTGCACGACAGACCGACGGGTAATGTTCCCCACAATATATTTGCGTCGCAGCATCAGACCCCAGGACCGAGCCTCTCTCAGATCCGTTTAACCTCGAAGAAAAACGTCATTCAATTGAAGAATGAAACACCCCAGACTTTTGGGTTTCGTCAGACTCTGGGGAAACCGGTCTTCCATGCACAGCCTGACTCTTGGCCTTTGGTCAACCCTGACGGACAGTTGTGGGGTGACGAGAGGGCCTCGTGAGCAAGAAATATGCAGAAATTGCATGCCCCAGTTGGCCCAAGCACACAAGCTCCGAGGAGATGCTTCACAGCCGGAGCAATGACCGGTCGCGGTCTGCCCTCCCTTTTTTCAGCATTGCGGCCGATCGGGGCGTTATTACCCGTTCAGTGGCGCACCAGTCGGAAAGCTAAGGGGAGTAGCAAAAAGCCCATCCTGTCAAAAACGCCACTGCGGAAAAAAGATTGCACTGGGAATAAATTAGGCTGTCAATTGCGCATTCATGCCGTATGCCGAGCCTCCCTAGCGCAAGCCACTAGCTGGATTTAAGCATACGTAGTAGTATTGGGCTCGCGGTGGATTCTAGCGGTCTTCCATGATTCGCTCGGCGCGACCCAGGATGGTGCCCACTCTCAAGTACATGCAACTGACTCTTTCCCAGGCAGTTTTTATTACCGCCAAGGCTGGGATGATGACGGCGTGGGCGGCACGCAGCTGGAGACGAAGAACTGGAGAATGAGACGAAAGAAAATCTCTTCACAAGGGCCTGCGTACCCTCTTCCCCCAAGAAAACCCCCCTGGAATCAGCCAATGGAGCGTAGATGTTGGGAACCCCAGAAGGTCCGTTGCACTGTGTCCGTAGGATCTTGGCCCGCCGCGTCTGGGGTCGTAGAAACTTTCTTCAACTGCGTTCGCCGACTTGTCTTAGCTTGCCGCTTGTAGGGTGATCATCTTTGCTGTTTCCGCACTAAACCCCCGTCGTGCGGAAGGCGTTGTTTGTTCCTCTGTACAGACAGGGAGTCTTGGCCAGATACGGGTGCCGTCGGGGGAGTGAGTGAGAGAACCACTCCAACCAAAGAGCTACCCACCACCACCGGCTTTTTGCTGGAGCATTTTCCACACCTTGATAAGGCCGTTCTGTCGCACCATCTTGCAGGACTTTCCCATTCTTTCCATTTTTCTCCCTCTTCCTCCCCGGTCCTGTCTCTTGGTTCTTCGATTCATCTACAGAGCAGCCAACATGACCAACATGACCAACAACCAGGACATCATTGAGCAGCAGCGGCCTGCTGAGGCGCATTTGAGCGCCAATCCCGCCGATGCGGCTGCTGACCCGGAAAAGATTCAGGAAAAATCGAGCTTCGAGGATGATGCCTCCAAGTCGTCCCAGCCCAAGGAGGGCGCGGTGACCGATGCGCCGGACGGCGACGACAACCTGTTTGGGGGCGGCAAGACGTACCGCACCATGGGCCTATGGGACACCATGCTCGTACTCGCCACCAACCAGGTCGGTCTCGGCATCCTGACACTGCCCGCCATTCTTAAGACCCTGGGCCTCGTCCCCGGCATCATTGCCATTGTTGGCCTGGGCGTCGTCTCGTGGTACACCGCGTTTGAGCTTCTTCAATTCTACCGCGCGCACCCCCAGGTCGTCAACATGGTCGACATGGCGCGCATTGTCGGCGGGCGCCCGCTCGAGCTCATCGTTGGCGTTGGTCTGTTGTTCAAAGTCATGATGACATGCGGCTCCGCCACGGTCACTCTGTCTATCGCCTTCAACACGCTGTCCAATCATTCGACGTGCACTGTCGCTTTTGCCGCGGTTGGTGCCATTTGCTGCTGGATTCTGTGCCTGCCGCGCACGTTCAAGTTTGTGGCCCAGGTGGGCTTGCCCTCGACAATCAGCATCATTGTGGCTGTCTTCATCGTCATCATCAGTCTTGGCGTGGCCGGCCACCCGCGTGGCGAAATCCCCGGCTTCGACAAGGAGGTCGTCATTGTTGGCAACCCCTCCTTCCGCGAGGGTGTCAGCGCGTGTCTGAAGGTGTGCTATGCGTATGCTGGCAATGTTGGCTTCGTCTCGTACATGGCCGAGATGAAGAACCCTTCGCGCGATTTTCCCAAGGCCCTTACTATGCTGCAAATCTTTTCCGTGATTCTTTACATTCTCACCGCTGTCACCATCTACGCGCTCTCTGGTCAGGCTGTGCGCTCGCCTGCGCTCGGCTCTGCGCCTGATGTTCCCGCCAAAGTTGCGTATGCCATTGCGCTGCCTGCTATCTTGTCAACGGGCATGGTCTTTGGCCACACGGCCATCAAGTACCTGTATGTCGTTGCTCTGCGCGCGACCAAGACCACGCATCGTGCCACCGAGAACTCGGTTCGTTCATGGGGTCTCTGGGTAGCCAGTGCCAGTATTTTCTGGGTTTTGGCTTTTGTTCTCGCGAGCGCCATTCCCATCTTTGACTCGATCCTGTCCATTTCGTCGGCGACGTTTGTGGCTTGGTTCACATTTGGCATCAGCGGTGTGTTTTGGTACCACCGCAACTGGCAGGAAAAGTTTGCCCGCAAGAATATCCCGCTGGCAATTGTCAATGGTCTCATTATTCTTCAGGCGCTGTTCATGAATGGCGTGGGTATGTGGGCGTCCGTCATGGGTCTGCTCGACGTTTATAACACGCCCGGCAAACTAGAGGGTTCCTTCACCTGTGCCGATAACTCGATTTTCTAAGTTGTCAATGGTCGATTGGAGCGGTTGATGTTGAAACCGCATAAACATCTGTACATAAAATGAATAACGAATTGTAAATTGTCCAAAAATAAAGGAGCTGTGATGTTGTCATGTTGGAAATAAGATCAGTCTGACGTCCGTAGCTTGATGATGTTGTTGTCTCTTTTAGATCGAATTGGCGGATCGGTGTCAGAAATTGCTCTCGAACCTAAATCCTGGTCAATTGCATTCGCAGTCCTTCAAAAAGCACGTGGATCTCCCACATGCCACGGCCGTATCACACCCAAGAGGCCATTCTGCAAGATTTCTTCTATTTCCTGCCCATTTTAACACAAGTATATGTACAATCCCGAGGTGATGTGCCTCCCCTTCCACAGCGTCGTCTCTCCGTTTCCATTTCCGATTTAGTTGCTGCGGGCACCGCCCTTGGACTCTCGCAGCTCGTCCATCTTGGCGACTCGCTTCTTGAACTCGACGTACTGGCACTTTTCGTAGCTATGTCTCTCGTCCTAACCGTCGTCAAAAAACATCAATTGTCAGCATTTTTATCGCTCCCCTCTGCGGCATCAAATCGTTCCGTCAAATCTCGAGTCGCGTCTTACCTCGCACTTCCAAGGAGCGTACCACGTCGCTTTGCGGCACTTGTTGAGGGGAATGAGGAGGTGGGCGCAGCTATCTCTGTAGGCGTGAGGGAGGCGAGCCTCGCTCATCTCCTCGCGGGTCGCTTCTGCATGTCTGAATTAGTCGTTTTGTCCTGTCGTCGAGAGGAGTATGCGTCCGGTCGGCCTGAAAGGTTCAGCGCCGCTTCCCGAGGGGGTACATACGGCGCGCATCGGAAGCTGTGTCGGTGGCCATCTTGTCCTAGATCAATTGAGTCGTCGGATGAATTGTCCCGGCCGGCACGGGAGCGGAATTGGGCGTCGTTGGGGATAGAGAGATGTCTTGCCGTTTGGATTGGTAGCTTTGCTCTCGACGGGCAAAGTTCGGCCACCCTTGGCCAATGGCTGGCGTGGATGTGGAGACCTGATACACGTGCCACGCACCCTCCCTCCAGGAGGGTGCTATATAGCGGAGCGGCCACAATAGCCCCGCGGCCACCCTTACCACAACAATAAAATTAACTAACGCGTAACTTCTATAAAAATAAGTATTTCTCTTTAAGAAAAAAATATTAGAGTATTTAATATTTTATTATTTATTTATAAAAATCCTAATTTAAAAATCTAAACTATTATAAAG